>SKCR01011764.1:0-53416 GCA_019454045.1 Zanthoxylum bungeanum | reverse complement strand
GCTAATAACTCATCTCAAATATAACTTAAACAATAGACCATTGCCGAAACTCAATTTAACATACATGTATTATTTAATCATGACATGCTCTCAACGGTCCTTCACAATACAACTCTAACAATGTATACTTATACATATTACATAATGCAATTTTTAGTATCCAACGTGTATGATGCATGACTATACATGACTCTGACTAAAGTGTAATTTAATCTGGTGGACTCAAACCCTCTTGTGACTGCCAACAGTATCCATCCTCTTGAGCTCGTCCTCTGGGTACACCTGTAAAATAAGAAACTAAGAGTAGGGGGTTAGACCGTTTGAACGATCTAAGTTAGTGGACAATTTAAAAAGAAAACAAAAATACTATTATGAAAATATTTGGTTCTAAAACCAAAGTCCTCCCAGGAAATAACCTTATATGAAAACTATTTTCTTGTATGAAATCTTGAACTCTTTTTTGAAAAATCTTATCTTAAATCTCTTTTTAAAACTTATCTTTTCTAAAAGTCTATTATAAAACAGTTGTTTCTGAAAAATTTTCTTTCTACAACACTTCTCTCTGGAAACTATCTCTGAAATCTGTTTCTGAAAATTGATCTCTGTCTTTGAAAACGTGACGTATGAGGCCGTTACGTATCTCGTCCCCCATACGCCTAACTAGAGCAAGGAGTGCAAATCCATGACATCATCGTCCCCCAAACCATGCCACTATGTGTCCCTGAAACTAGAGGTCTTGGAGCGTTACTATCGCCGTCTACCAAGCCACTAAACTGGAATTGGGGGTTCGGATCTATGGTACCCTCCAAGCTCGTAATCTAGGATCTAGGGTTATCTGTCAACCATAATCCTGAACTAGAATCTAAAGTCATTACGTATCGTTGTCTCCCCAGTCCTCTACATGTGCACATGTCATCCGTCAATTCCATGTCTATATCGAGTTACATACTGAGGTGGGTTTTTTCTCCATGCCTCGAAAATCATAAATCTCAAGCTTTTAAAATTACTTTATCTAAAATATTTGGTAAAACATACTCTTTCATGAAATAAAACCGGCTAACGCCCTAAGTGCGTAAAAATAAGATGATATAAAAAAATAACAATGAAAATCAACTTAAATGAATGTCCACTCACTAGATTGAAATTTGGCTGGTGTTAGCCACTCGTCAAAGGGATTGCGAATCCTGCGATTCTATAATTGAGAAACTCATTAGAATACAAGTCGTGGAATATACTTTTGAAACTAGGTTAAATTTATCCATTGAACATCTTTTTATCACTTCAAGGCGTACGATACTTATATTATGGTGTAATGTATATATACACTTTGATACGAGACCTTTAGGTTGGCCTCTAACACGCTAGGTGAAACTAGAATTGAAAAATTTAAGCTGATTTAGGAAATTGCTGGTCACAAAACACGTCGTGAATCGGGCCTTGCGTGTCGCAACTGTTGGATAATATGACCCATAGCGTCACTATTTGTACAGATCATAGTGTTGTTGTACAAATTAACTATGTGACAAGGAAATTGCACTTTCATCATTTGTGATTAGATCACCTTAGATATATAAATGAAGAGAGGTCCATATGATTAGTTCCTGGATTGAGATGATATGAGACAGTATCAGTCCACGAAGGATTAATCATTAAATATCCCTAGTCGTAGTATTATCGAGACTGGACATCGATAATGCGGAATAGGCTAGTATTGCACTTGTGCGCGTTGTGAGGGCACAACACCATAGTTCTCATATATTTGGGTATTGGATACTCATGCAAGTGCGATAGGAGGTTGTGTTTCACCGATGGTACGGGAAACAGCTTCGCTCTGGATAGACCCCTCGGAATCCCATTGGTATTATGACTATGTGTCTATGGGAGTCCGACATCAGGGTAGGTGTGTATGGTCTTAACCTGAGACTTGCACCGCTAATGCTTACGACAATCAATATACTTTAGTTGAGGTCGTCTAGGACTCTAACCGGTTCTGTGTACGCCAATGCTGGGTATATTGAGAATCGTAGAGTATTGGGTGTGATGTCAAGACGGAAGTATCACTCCAGTCATAGTGGAGATGATGTCACGCAGGATACGGTATTAGTGCTCTTAAGTGCTGGCCGGCCATCGGGATATTATGACAAGGTCATGTATATCCGATTATAGAGACTAGTTACCAGACATCCGACATGTGCTTCGGACGGGGCAGACACTTATCCAGCCCCAGCCCTAGCACGTGACTATCCGATACTGGGCCGATATACACGATACTTGGTATACTACGCTTGATATAGATCTTAAATATTCTTAGATGAATATGACCGGAGAATTGGGTAGACTTCGTGCTTTGCTAGAAGCCGATCTTGTCTCGTAAATCGGTAGAACGTAGTACTTGGTACGTACGTGATTCGGATACTCCGACGACCGTATTTACTGCCGACTTATCCGGGGATCTCATGGGTCGCTTCCCGATAATGCACCGATGACGCATAACTCGCACTCATTAATAATCTGGGATTAAATAGAAGAGAGAGAAAATTAATCTAGGATTAATTACGGAGATATTTTATCTGGGATAAAATATCGTCTAAGAGAGAGAATGATTAATTTGGAATTAATCGTTAAATTAATATATTCGATATATTAAAACGAAATTGGATTTCGACGCGAAATTAAAATTAGATTTTAATTCGGGCGAACGAATTAATTTAGAATTAATTCGTTAGCGACGTGAATAGTGAATTCGCTAGGCGTAATCATTTAATTACGACGCAACGGAAAACTCGCTAATTGGGAATTAGCGAACCCGAGCCCGAGTGTGATTGCGAGCGCATTCGTATTTCGAATTCGAGTGCGGCGACGCAAGTCACATCAAGCGTCAAATCATTCGTCACATCAAGCGTCAAATCAAAAGTCACTTTGAGTGATTGTGATTGATTGATTTATATGTGATTGATTGATTGAAAGACTACATCACTTTACTTTGATAAAGTGAAATGAATAGTTGATGGTTTTAGGTGAAATAGTGTAAGTTGGTGGAAGTATTACCAATTGATTTTAATTAATTGTTTGGTAATGTTTAATATATTTTTTGGAAAAATATATAGGCATTTTTGGAAATGCTTTACTACCTAACACACAATTTCTCTCTCTCCTCCATTTCTCTCTCACAACTCACGCCCAAAAGGGCTCTCTTTCTTCCACTTTCAGCTCACTGCCGTGAGCTATAGGGAAGCAATGAGTGGTTTTTGTTGCAAAAACACAAGTGCTAGCACACTTACGAGACTTGCGAAGGTGTTAGTGAGGTTCACCCATGAGGCGGGATCCATTCGATGAAGTTTGGAGCTTGAAAGTTGGATCCAAAACTGCCCAACCAGTGAGCAAATCTGCACAGCTTGGGCGTGAATGACAGTAAGCAAAGTGGCTTTATTCGTCTTCAAATCGTCTCAACCGATCGATGTGAGTATTCCGCTACCTCCGTTGATGTATTCACACATGTATTTCATTGCTTGTTTGATCTTGGGACCTAGATATAAACCTAACAATGGCATCAAGAGCTATAGGTTCAAGCATGAAAATGTAGGGCTTAAATTTGGGTAAATTTGTTTTGAGCATGATTTGAATGAATTGATTGTTTAAGTATGCTTATAACATGTCTATTGCATTTTGTTGGACCAATTTGTTGAAAATTGATTTGGAATAATTTTCCCCAAAAATGTTAAGTTGGCCGAATATGGATGGTGTTGGAATTCTTGGAATTTTTCATTTTGATTCATTGGATGAGTTGTATGAACTAGGATGATGTTGATTTGAGTTTAATTGGATTAATTTTGAATTGAACAAAAACCCCAAAACCATCACCTTGGCCGAATGCTTTTGCCCTTAATGTCTTGGTATATTTTGATTTTGAACATTGGATGTGTATAAAATCATTTAGGATGTTGATTTAATGTCGATTGTGGGTTTGATTGGATTGAAACCAAATCGGACATAAAATCCTCCTTGGCCGAGAGAATTAAAGCATGTAATGGGTTTGATTTTTTCATTTATGTGTTGGACATGTGATGATGATAATGAACATGATTAATTGGACTAATTTGGTGTTTTAGAAATATTGATTTGGGTGATTAATCATGTAATGCACTTTAGGTAATTAAATTGCGAAATTGGATTTGTGTAATTTAATTAATTAGGCCTTTAAATTGGATTTGGGCTTATTAAGTTGTAATTGGGCTTATTGGGCTTGATTTTATCAAGTTGGGTTTAGGCCAAATGGATTGGATCCAATTGGGCCCAAAACCACTACCATAAAGCCCAAATGCAACTTATAAACCTTTAAAGTTTAATTGGGCCTAATGGGCCTAAATTGATTTCTGGGCTTATGGGGTTACTCCTTGATTGGGCTTTGGTTGCCGAAGCCCACGCCTTAAAGAAATTAATTAAAGCCCATTAGACTTGAATTGAATTGACGTTGGACGTTAATCGGGCTTTGAGTCCCGACGCGATTAAATTTGGAATTTAAGTCGAAAGGTTTATTAAATAAAGTGTAATATTTAATTTGGAATTGAATAGTGAATTAGTATTAAATACATGTTAAATTGGATTTAATTATGTAGTTTAATTTAATTCAAGAATTCGTACTTTGAGTACTTATTCGCAAAACGAGTTTGACTCGAGCAAAATCAAATCGTTGTTTGAACATTGGATGATCACATAATTATCAGATTAATTAATTTGATTAGATTGATTGATAGCATGCTTATGTGTGAATACGTGGTTGTGATGAATGAATAATGTATATCGGATGGATATTAGTCGGGTGGGGCAATTTTGGAAATTGTTGTAATAAATTCGATTTATTAAATTGGACCTGCGTGTCCAGCCTTATCACCTCTATTCTCTTTGTATTCTCTTCTCACCTATTCCCCTCAATGTAAATGAGGTTTCTTTAGAAGTGTAGTGTAACGGGTAGAAGTAATACAAGTGCTAGCTTGAGTGAGAAAGGGAGAGATTTGATCTAGGATCAATGTGTTAAGTATCCATCCGCATATCATTATTATTTTATTTCATATGCGCTTTATTATGTATTTAGAATGCATGTTTAAGGGTGTATGATGATGAGACCTAAACAAAGATAATTAAATTGGTAGCCAATTTGCACGCGAAAAACCCTCATCAAATATCATGCGTTTTTTCCTTCCATTGAGTGATTCTTACTCAAGATCCTAGATTGGCATGGGTTGTTGGCCAAAGTCAAGCCCTTGTCCGTCGAAGATGTGTTTGAATCACGAGGCTTTGTTCCATATTGGTGTCTTGTCCAAGTTGTGGTTTGTTGGCCAAAGTCAAGACCACTTCTTGTCCAACGACATTGATTACGAAGCTTCCATGGTCAATGGGTCCGCGCTTGACTGGGATCATTAGGTTTGTTGTGCCAAAGCCAAGGCCTAGTTGATTCAGAGGAAAAAGGTTAGGGTATATATTGGATATATAGGCATATATAGGATATATGTTTAGGACTTGGATGTCCACCTACTGGATCTAGGAATTGGATTAGATCCAATTGATCTTAGAGATCTACCTAGTTAATTATCATACAATTTGTTGGCCAAAGTCAAGATTGTGTGATATTTAACGGGATCCTAGCCCACTAGGAAACACGGTTTCCCGAGTACTCGACAGAGGGTTAGAGGCTCGACGAAAAATAGTGGGAGGCAAGAATTGAATTTGCAATATTCGTTCAATTACTCGCCATACGCGCTCATTCAAATTATTTCGTCGTAATATTAAATGTTAGTTGGACTAATATTTAAATTGTTGTTTTAATAAACAGTTGGACTGTATTATAGTTGATTATATATAATTGGATTATATTAATCAATATATTTGAATTAATTAATTTCAGGTTACAGTTGATTTTATAATTGGATTATAGTAATCAATGTAATTGAGGTTAATTAATTTGGGTTTTATTTGATTATATAGTTGGACTATTATCATTATAATATATATAGTACCACTAATCGTTGATTAAATAGTTGGACTATTGTAATCAAGATAAAATTGAAAAGTTGGATATTTAAAATATAATCTGGGATTAAAATATTTTAAATGATTTAATTTTCAAATTGGGAATAAATAATAGGTTACTTTATTTGATAAAATAACTTATTATACCTTAAGCCCAAAATTAAGCAAAATAAGTAGAGCATAAAATCTTTGGAAGGTTTATGTGATGATGACTTTAGTGCTTAATTTAACATACTTGTCAAAAATCTAATTTTAGATTTAAGAAGTATTAAAATTGCAATTTATAATTCTTGGAGAATTAATTGACTATTCTAGAGGAGATAAAGTCAAAGTTTGCAATTGGGCATGTAGCACGAGGTGCACATTGTTTCGATATTCTAAAAACCCAAGGCTTGGCCTAAGGTTCCTGAAATATTGAAAAGGATAATTGACATATCCCAAAGTGACTACCATTTGGATATGGCAGACACGAAGGAATTAAAGAAAGGGCAAGGCTCTTACTTTAAAAATGATTGTCAAAGTTATGTTCACTACTAGTATTGAAATTAGATTTTAAATACTTAGTGTGGTACATAAAATATATGTATTGATGTTCAGAATCTGCTTTGAGCAGGATACTGACTTCAAGCTGAGATTGCTCTGCGAATCGGAAACGGGACGAAAGTCGCTGTTTCGACCGTAGATACCTAAGTTTAGGAACTACCCTTCGGGTGTGTACTTAAATTAGGAACTGTTATAATGTAACTAGTTTGACTAGAGACATTATCTCTATATCAGTGTTTAATCCATTGTGGATAAACCTTTATATTCTAGAACACTAAGTGTTTCATTATATAAAGATGATACTGAGATAAACACATTAGATGTGAATAACAGAATTTATATTTTGAATATAATTAAAATCTCAAAACATATAAAATGACAAATAAATAGCTCAAATTGATTTGATCAATAGAGACTTATTTGTGGCATTGTTGTCTAGGACACAATTAAACAAGACTCGTATATCCGCACTTTTGAAGAGTGGGTACTAGGACTGATTTGACTATTCAAATAAAGTCTACGAATCTAGTTTGTTAGGTAAAGTACCTAAAACACTGTTTACTTGGTAATAGTGTAAGTGCCACCGATCTGTTAGCCCTATTCATGGTGAAGTTAGTGGGCCCATATCTAGCTAGGCTAGATGTGAACATGAATATTTCGTGACCTTAACGGATGTGACATCACGTTATGGTTATGTGTTTCTTTTGAAGAACACAAATCAGGAACTTTTAGAGTTTCGACACGAAGTAGATAAACATATCGACTATAGTATTATGCCGTCACGGTAAGACCGTAATGGAAAATACTTAAGCAGTAAGTTTCAAACATACATGAAAGAGTATGGTATTCTTTCAGATGAGGACTCCTCCCGAGACACGTCAGTTTGACGGTGTGTCCGAACTGAAAACCGAATTTTGTTGGACATGATAAGGTTTATCACGAGTCGCTCTGAGCTATCATTTCCTTCAACATAGATATGTATTTATAGTGCAAAACTTATTTAGAATAAGGTTCCATAAAAACTGTTTGACAGATATCATATAGGATATGAACAGGAAAGAAACAAGGTTTCTCATTCCTAATAATTTGGGTATGCCAGGCATAACGTTTGGATGATACCAAACTAGAACCCAAATTGGATAAGTGCCAATTATAGGTTATCCTAGGGAAACCATAAGTATAGTACTTATATCTCACATGAGAACAATATAATTGTTGCTCACCATGCGGTTTTCCTAAGAGGAACACCGATATGCAGTGGTCAGTGGGAGGATAGTGATACTCGATGAAAATCGGAGTAATACTATTCAAGGCACGAAGTCCTTAATGGAACACAAACAGTTCATCAATGATGAATCTGTACCATTAATCTTCGAATACACAAGAACCGCGTAGATCGGAGAGAATCAGAAAACAACCTGGGGTATGGGTTTCTGATCTCACCTCATAAAGATGTAAATCTTATGAGGTATATCAACCGACTACGTTTTGAGGAAGTGATACAAGGTATCGACTCCCTATTATGGCAAAGTGCCATGAGTCCGAAATGGATTCCATGTATAACAACTATGTTTGGATACTAGTTGATGTACCGCAAGGCATTGTGCCTATTGGTACTGTAATCGTCTTCAAGGAAGACATACATGGATGGCAACATACCAACGTACAAAGCTAGGCTTGTGACGGAAAGGTATCGTTATCAACATTGTATTAATAACGGTTCAACCTTTTATCTGTTGCCATAGTAAATCCATTTTGATGATGCTTGTTGATACTGCATATTTCATTTATGAAATGTGTCAGTTGTAGATCAAAATCGCTTTCCTGAAAAGGAAACCTCTTGGAGGATGCTTACAACATCCTGATGATTTTGTATAACCGACAAACAAGGTTTGCGGGTTATTCGATCCATGTTTGGATTGGAGCAAGCATAAGGTTCTTGGAACTGTCGCTTTGAAATAATCATAATGGTTTATGATTTGACTCAAAACGAAATGATTCTTGTGTATATAAGGAGGTTAGTGGGAGAGCATTGATAATGAAATTCCCATAAAGCAATTGGTGAAAGCTTGGCTTTCATAGAAATTCTCCGTAGAATTCTGGGGAGTAACAACCTTTATTCAAGGAATAAAGATCTACTGGGATAGATTTGGAGTTGTTAACACTCTCTGGGAAATTGTACATTTAAAATGTACTTGATATGGTGTCTCATACGCTTTGAGCATATGGAGTCACAATCAGGACAATCCAAGTGATAGTCACTGGATTGAAGTTAAGGACATCTATTAGTATCTTAGAGAACTAAAGATGTTGTCTTAAACTATGGAGAAGGAGAACTTGAAGTGACTGGGATCACTACCGCAAGTTTCCAAACAGTTAAATACTGCGGTACTATAAAGTTTGAATAACGGGACAGTGAGCTGGAAATCTTCCGAGCAAGATACTGTTGCCGAATTAACAACAAATGCGGATTATTGCTGCGCGGCTGAGGCAGCAATAGAAGCCATTTGGGTCGATAATAAATCTAATTAGATTAGATATAGTTCTGTTAGCAGCTGAGCTAGGCGTCAGCACAAGGCTAAAGAATTAAAGGTCTCATCGACGATCCAGATATATACTTCTATATTCATCTGATTCGTTCGGATCATACATCGTGGCGATGTGGTGATCGTATAAATCGCGTCAGACGATAATCATGAAATCCGCTGACGAAAACCTTTTCTCAGCAATTTGAGCGAACCGTACATAGTTCGGGTGTGGACACTTGAGTGACTGGCTATGTGCCAAGTGGGAGATTGTTGGATAATATGACCCATAGCGTCACTATTTGTACAGATCATAGTGTTGTTGTACAAATTAACTATGTGACAAGGAAATTGCACTCTCATCATTTGTGATTAGATCACCTTAGATATATAAATGAAGAGAGGTCCATATGATTAGTTCCTGGATTGAGATGATATGAGACAGTATCAGTCCACGAAGGATTAATCATTAAATATCCCTAGTCGTAGTATTATCGAGACTGGACATCGATAATGCGGAATAGGCTAGTATTGCACTTGTGCGCGTTGTGAGGGCACAACCATAGTTCTCATATATTTGGGTATTGGATACTCATGCAAGTGCGATAGGAGGTTGTGTTTCACCGATGGTACGGGAAACAGCTTCGCTCTGGATAGACCCCTCGGAATCCCATTGGTATTATGACTATGTGTCTATGGGAGTCCGACATCAGGGTAGGTGTGTATGGTCTTAACCTGAGACTTGCACCGCTAATGCTTACGACAATCAATATACTTTAGTTGAGGTCGTCTAGGACTCTAACCGGTTCTGTGTACGCCAATGCTGGGTATATTGAGAATCGTAGAGTATTGGGTGTGATGTCAAGACGGAAGTATCACTCCAGTCATAGTGGAGATGATGTCACGCAGGATACGGTATTAGTGCTCTTAAGTGCTGGCCGGCCATCGGGATATTATGACAAGGTCATGTATATCCGATTATAGAGACTAGTTACCAGACATCCGACATGTGCTTCGGACGGGGCAGACACTTATCCAGCCCCAGCCCTAGCACGTGACTATCCGATACTGGGCCGATATACACGATACTTGGTATACTACGCTTGATATAGATCTTAAATATTCTTAGATGAATATGACCGGAGAATTGGGTAGACTTCGTGCTTTGCTAGAAGCCGATCTTGTCTCGTAAATCGGTAGAACGTAGTACTTGGTACATACGTGATTCGGATACTCCGACGACCGTATTTACTGCCGACTTATCCGGGGATCTCATGGGTCGCTTCCCGATAATGCACCGATGATGCATAACTCGCACTCATTAATAATCTGGGATTAAATAGAAGAGAGAGAAAAGTAATCTAGGATTAATTACGAAGATATTTTATCTGGGATAAAATATCGTCTAAAGAGAGAGAATGATTAATTTAGAATTAATCGTTAAATTAATATATTCGATATATTAATCGAAATTGGATTTCGACGCGAAATTAAAATTAGATTTTAATTCGGGCGAACGAATTAATTTAGAATTAATTCGTTAGCGACGTGAATAGTGAATTCGCTAGGCGTAATCATTTAATTACGACGCAACGGAAAACTCGCTAATTGGGAATTAGCGAACCCGAGCCCGAGTGTGATTGCGAACGCATTCGTATTTCGAATTCGAGTGCGGCCACGCAAGTCACATCAAGCGTCAAATCATTCGTCACATCAAGCGTCAAATCAAAAGTCACTTTGAGTGATTGATTGATTGATTGATGTGATTGATTGATTGAAAGACTACATGTCACTTTGATAAAGTGAAATGAATAGTTGATGGTTTTAGGTGAAATAGTGTAAGTTGGTGGAAGTATTTACCAATTGATTTTAATTAATTGTTTGGTAAATGTTTAATATTTTTATGAAAAATATATAAGGCATTTTGGAAATGCTTTACTACCTAATACACAATTTATCTCCTCCATTTCTCTCTCATAACTCACGCCCAAAAGGGCTCTCTTTCTTCTTCCACTTTCATGCTCACTGCCGTGAGCTATAGGGAAGCAATGAGTGGTTTTGTTGCAAAAACACAAGTTCTAGCACACTTACGAGACTTGCGAAGGTGTTAGGGAGGTTCACCCATGAGGCGGGATCCATTCGACGAAGTTTGGAGCTTCAAAGTTGGATCCAAAACTGCCCAACCAGTGAGCAAATCTGCACAGCTTGGGCGTGAATGGCAGTAAGAAAAGTGGCTTTATTCGTCTTCAAATCGTCTCAACCGATCGATGTGAGTATTCCGCTACCTCCGTTGATGTATTCACACATGTATTTCATTGCTTGTTTGATCTTGGGACCTAGATATAAACCTAACAACAACGCGTACCATTCCAAAAACATATATGGAAAAATTTCTAGTACGCGTCACGACGCAGAGCTTACACGTCGCGACACGTACGATTCCAGAAACATTCCTGGAATGTTCCCAATACGCGTCACGATGCTTCAAGTTCTGCGTCGAGACGCAAGGCCAATTTCAGGGCCCAAATTTAACCTTTGATTACTAGTTTGCTCAACACTCATCCCACACTTCCATATAATAATTTCTACTCACCAATTCTTTAAACTTTATTGTAAATACTTGCTAAATATACATTCCACAATTCACTTAAATCTTTAATCTCATAATCCCAATAGCTCAATACGCAAGGTTTCCACGTATTTGGTCCTTACTTAATTCAAACAATTTCCATGCTCATATATCACTAAATACCATGCCTAATGTGCTCCTAATACGCATATAACATAATATCAAAAAAACTTCTTAATCTAAGATTTTGGGTCAAGATTATTTACCTTCTTTCTCTTAATTTCCTTCACTTCATAAGCATTTTATGGTTGCCAAGCCCTTTTTCTTTGTTTCTTTTTCCCTTTTCTCTCTTTCTTCTTCTTCTTCTTCTTCTTTTCTCATCCTCACGTTTCTCTCTCTTTCTCTATAAAATTTCATTTTGGGATGTAGGAATAGTATCCACCTTTTATACTAGGGGCCACTTGTAATTTACACCTTTGAAGAAATGTTTAGAAACTTCGAGAAAATTTGAGATTTCTCTAGATATGTCTGAGCACTATTCATCCAGATTTTAACCTGCATTTTCAACCCATTTCTGTTTTGAATTTGGAAAAATATTCAATATGGAAGTTGTAGTTCTCGATCTCAGATTTCTGGCGATATAAAATATATAAAAATCACAGTTCGTATGAGAACGTTATGGCCTAAACACCATGGGCTGTCCCTAGTGGAACATCGTATCATCTAGTATCGGAATCTCGAAAAATTTTCCGATCGTTCCCAAAGTCATTTCATGAGATTATATGTGTCCAAACATGATTTATATTATGTATCACTCGTGCCACAGTGTAACAGTAGTCGGGATTTTTGGTCATTATAATTTCTCCCCCTAAAAAGGATTCGTCCTCGAATCCATTTTGGGGCTTAACTCGTAGATTTGTCTTGGTCGGGGATATTTTGTCTCTCTGTCTCTGCTTATCCTTTTTCCTTTCTGTTTTTTTTGTTCGAGTCTTAATACAAAAACCTCTGGAAATCTCTGGTCATACTTGTACATACTACTCCAAAGTTCATAGGCCTTAATGAATAATTTCTTGACTTTCTGACTGAAAGGTAATTCCTTAATCTCATTCCATGATCCTTTTTCTCAGTACTCTACACTTATAGTCATACTACCACTATCTCTATACCTTACAGAAACTTTATTTCTAAACCTCCCAACTATATTCAACATCCTTTATCATTTCCAAAATTATACCATATTCGTGGTATGTCGTCTCACTTTTCTTAGTTCCATTCTGATTTGAAATCATTAATACCACTTGCCATGATAACACTAATTTCTAGTTATCTTTAGTAACTTTAGTTAGCCTTTACGTTTAAGGTATCCCCATTGTACTTTATATGATAGCCAATAACCTTCACTTTCACTTAACTTGTATATACTTCAAGTCCTTTAACTATTCTTCATAATGTAACTACTTAAATGACTTTATAAGACATATACTACTAAATATCTTCTTGGCCCCAATCTTAACTAGCTATTTGATCTTTCTCTTTTCTCTTTACTAATTCCTCATTACTTATGAGCTTCCTCCTTCGATTTCTCAAATATATAACTATTTATGGGTTTAGTACTTCCTAACTCATAACTAATCATTTCATGTATTCTTACTGTCAATCAGTGGCTCTCATAATTAGGACGTTACCTTGATGTATTTTTCTCTGGCGATCCTCTTGGTTGGCTAAAGAGTTTGGGACAAAGTATTTATAATGAGCCTAACTTTGTGTACCTTTATGCTAAAACTGGTCTAATTTACTCTTCTGCACCTTTGATTTCTTTGTTGGTACAAGTACGATTACTGTCTTTCATGTTGACTATTCTTTCTTTGCTTACTTGTACTCTAGAATGCTCCGCCTTCAATTATCTCTCGAATCCTATTCTATAAAGAGTTGTCCCGATCTCAACAATTTCAGTATTCTTAGTTTCCTTGACCGTCTCTAAGTTGTACTTAGACACTTCTTTAGTTATCCTATATATATTATCCTTAAGCAACATACAGATCACTATCATCTATCTTTCTCCCATTTTCTTTATACGATAAAATTTCAGTCTTATCCCAGTTCTAAAAAGCTTACTATTACGTAGTAGCATTGAAAATTTGTCTTATCTCTATAAACCTCTGTCATTGTTTGTCTGGTATCTATATTATTATTGTCATATCTCAACAGTTTTACCTCTACCTTACACCTGACGTCATTCTTGTCTTCTTTGTTGTTATTAACTATATGCGAAATTTCTGGTTCCTCTGTATCTGTCTTTTACCTTGAGGGGCATCGACCTTTCCAATTCTCTAGTTATGTCTATCATTGGTTTTCTTATATTCCGTTATTGCTTTACTACTATTTTCTCTCTTAATCATTTCATATAGATTGTCTTTCTTCTAAACCTTTTTACTTAGGATTATTTTCTTCTTTTACCTCATTCTTGTACTAGATCTAAGAATTTTATATTTGGGTGGGGTTGAACCCTGACGTCTTACTGATGGTAGTAATCTCAATAGCTTCTCATGCCATGGTTGTACTCATTGTTTACCTATAAGCCTAAAACTTTTCGTGTTTACATATCTGACTTGACCCTCGTATTAAAATTCTTTTGCTAGATACTACCTGAGTTTCCTACTTCAACTTCACTCTTAATTCTTTTTTTGACTATCAATCATACTGCCTCTTCTAGAGTCATGCTCTCTAAAAACTACACCTACTTCGATTGTTTAAGACTTCTCTATTAAATCCTTATGTTCAAGTACTAGTCCCTTACTATTTCTTTAATCATAATTCAATGAGATTCTTTATATATTATCTTCCTGAGAATTGTTCTCTTTGGTTTCTTACTTTTATGAGTCTTTGTCTCCTTAAAGGTTATCAATTCAATGATAATTTCGAGATTTAGTGCTATTTTTCATGTTTTCAAATTATTCTATCTTATATAAAAACATTATCGTCTTATGATTCTTATCTATGTCCCATTGCACTCGTTGGCTCGGTGATCTAGCAAGGATCTGTGAACCCGCATTTCTATTAATTTCATAAGCTTGGTGACGGTCTGGTTAGGTTTTCATTAGCCTACTTAGAGTTTGGGGCTACTAAAAGGGAAAATTATTATTCATTCCATTGAAAACTGCTTCGACTATATCATGTTTTAGGATTCCTCAACTTTCATCACCTATCCTGAGGTCTCTATTTTACATTCCTACCTTCAAGTTTCATTATCTATATTACTATATGTACTAAACTCTCTTGTTACTTTCTGCATCCTATATATCTTATTTCCTTATCTCTTGGTTCTAGACTGAGGTGCTGAGACTAGTACTTTGTTCTTCGCTCTTACTATAGGCTACAACTATATCATTTAGTCTTGCTGTTCGTAAGGGTAATTTTATTAACTCTTGAATATCTCCTATTCCATGGGTATGTCCTTTTATTCTTTCACGATTTTTCTACCAAATTCACTACTTTTGAGTTTTAATATTGATGTTATGGGAACTGGGCTTCATACTATTATCTCATTATATGCTGGCATAGACTGGGACAAATATTTTACTTCTCTACGGATGTCGACATTTCTTGTTTTGGTACTCTTATATCCCGGTAAAGTCTCTTACTCATGTAAGATGTGTATGAGATTGACTTCGTCAAGACGACCTTCTTAATCGATATCACCAAGGAATTTGAATCTAGGTAGCTCAGGGTCGTATCTATTTCAGATCTATTGGGGGTAAGGTAATACGTCCTTTTGCCTTATTTGCTTACTTGCGAGCCTGGGTTTGGGGTCTTAAATCTTTTCATCCTCTTGACATCTTTTATCTATTGGAACTCTCACGTCTCATTCTTATTTCTTACTTCTTTTATATTCCTGTCTATTCTTCATTACTTGGGGAACTTGCTACCTATAAGAGGTATTCAGGGCTATTGGATATACTTGAAGAAGTTTCTGATGTGGGGAGGAGTCATATTAGAGAAGAAAAAATCTTACAAGAAATGAAGGAACCATACCTAGGTTTTTCTCTTACTTAGGCTTATTCTATTCTCTTTAGTACTAAAGGTTATGTTCTTCCTTATTCATATGTTTCTATATCCTTACCTCTAATTACCTCTGATTGCTTAAGCATCTGTATTTTATCTTTTACCTTTATTTCTAGCTTTTATTTCCCTTTCTACTTCCCTGTGTAAGTATCATTAGAATTTTGCTATCTTATTATGTCTCTTTACTTTTCTTTGTCTATGGCTGCTTAAACATCTATACATCATTCCTTACTTCTTATAGCTTTCGTTTCCCACTCCCCTGGATAACTATTCTTAGAAATTTACTATCCGTTCTCTCAACTTGTGTTGGACTTTGACTTAATAAGCTAGAATTACTACCAAAGAATACTTAACTAGAACAAGAATTTTGATTACTTTTTTTTTCTAAGATTACTATATGTTCTCTCAACTTGTCTTGGAATATGCTTTGGAACTAGGTTAAATTTATCCATTGAACACTTGTTTTCACTTCAAGACGTACGATACTTATGTTGGACAAAATGACCCATAGCGTCACTATTTGCACAGATCATTGGGGTGTTGTAGCAATTAACTATGTGACAAGGAAATTGCACTCTCATCATTTGTGATTAGATCACCATAGATATATAAATGACAGAGGTCCCTATGATTAGTACCTGGACTGAGAATGATATGAGACAGTATCAGTCCCCCGAAGGTTTAATCATTAAATATCCCTAGCCGTAGTATTATCGAGACTGGACATCGATAATGCGGAATAGGCTAGTATTGCACTTGTGCGCGTTTGTGAGGGCACAACAGCATAGTTCTCATATATATAAGTGTTGGATACTTATGCAAGTGCGATAGGAGGTCGTGTTTCACACCGATGGTACGGGAAACAGCTTCGCTCTGGATAGACCCCTCGGAATCCCATTGGTATTATGACTATGTGTCTATGGGAGGCCGAAATCAAGGTAGGTGTGTATAGTCTTAACCTGAGACTTGCATCGCTAATACTTACGATAATCGATAAACTTTGGTTTTGGTGGTAGGGGACTTTAAACGGGTTCTGAGTACACCACTTCTGGGTTTATCAGAGAGTCGTAGAGTATTGGGTGTGATGTCAAGACGAAAGTAA
This sequence comes from Zanthoxylum bungeanum, assembly GCA_019454045.1. Taxonomy (NCBI): domain Eukaryota; kingdom Viridiplantae; phylum Streptophyta; class Magnoliopsida; order Sapindales; family Rutaceae; genus Zanthoxylum; species Zanthoxylum bungeanum. The sequence continues at coordinate 36,588 of SKCR01011764.1, read as the reverse complement.
TCACTTCAGTCATATTGGAGATGATGTCACGCAGGATACGGTATTAGTGCTCTTAATTAGTGCGCGCCATCGGGATTATGACAAGGTCATATATATCCGATTATAGAGACTAGTTACCAGACATCCGACATGTGCTTCGGACGGGGCAGACACTTATCCAGCCCCAGGCCTAGCACGTGATTATCCGATACTGGCCGATATACACAATACTACGGTATACTACGCTTGATACAGATCTAGATATTCCTGTAAGAATATTTCTGGAGAATTGGGTAGGCATGGCGCTTTGCTAGAAGCCAACCATGTCTTGTAAATCGATATAAACGTAGTACCAGGTACTTACGTGTTTCGGACAGTCCGACGATCGTATTTACTGCCAACATATCCGGAGATCTCATGGGTCGCTTCCTGAAGATTCACCGATGACGTATGACTCGCACTTGATTAATCTGGGATTAATTAGAAGAGAGAGATAGAATTAATCTGGATTAATTCGATGAGAGAAGAAAATTAATCTGGGATTAATTACAGAGATATTTTATCTCGGATAAAATATCGTTAAAGAGAGAGAACGATTAATTTGGAATTAATCGGTAAAATTAATATATTCGATATATTAATCGAATTGGATTTTGACGCGGAATTAAAATTAGATTTTAATTCGGGCGAACGAATTAATTTAGAATTAATTCGTTAGCGACGTGAATAATGATTTCGCTGGGCGTAATCATTTAATTACGACGCGACGGAAAATTCGTTAATTTGGAATTAGCGAACCCGAGAGTGATGGCGAGCGCATTTCGCATTTCGAATTCGAGCGCGGCACGCGAGTCACATCAAGCGTAAATCGTTAGTCGCGTCAATTGTCAATCAATTGTCACTTTGAGTGATGTGACTTGACAACATGTCACTTTATTAAAGTGATGTGATGTGACTTAAAGTAAAGTTGAAATGATGAAAGCCTTTTGCTTTTTTTGACTTTTGTACTTGGTAATGAAAAGGCTTTTATATTTGATTTTATTTTGGAATAAAATATAATATAAGTAAAACAATTTGCCTTCTCTCTCTACCTAAGTTACAGTACACGGTTTTGGTAACATGAGGGAGCCAAAAACGTTTTCTTCTTCCTCTCTTGGCTTGGAGCCATTTTCTTCTCTTCCCTTCTCTCGGCGTTGAGCCCAAATCTCTCCCAAATTCTGGTTAGAAGACCGAATTTGAAGAAGAAGGAGAAGTGCTACACACCTTGAGTATATATAGGTGATAGGAAACGAAATTTGTGAGCTTGGAATGCTTGAAGCTGGAGCTTCAATGGAGTCTTGCATGGCCGATTCTTGGAGGTTCAAAGAGGACTAAAATCGCACAGCCCACTGTCAAGGAAAGCTACTGCCGAGCTTGGAGGGAGGCAAATCGCACCTTGTTCTTCATTCATCAAAACCGAAATTCAATGTGAGTATATTCCGCACCTCCTTTGATGTGTTCATATTCGGTTTTTAATGCATGATTTGTTGATCTTGGGACTTGATTTGAACTCTTACAACTTATACTATGGTAATGTATGTATGCAAGCCGATAAAAGTCCCTTAGGGGGCCTCTAACACACTAGGGTGAAACTGGAATGATTTAAGACTGATTTGGGGAAATGTTTGGTCATGGGTCGTGATGCTAGGCCATGCGCGTCGCGACGCGCACCATTCCAGAAACACATATCTGGAAAACTTTTTAATCTTAGATTATGGTGTTAGACAATTATGACCTATAGCGTCACTATTTGTAAAAGACATTGTCGATTTTTGTACAAAATAATTATGTAGCAATGGAAATTGCATTTTATCATTTTGTAATTTGATTACTTAAATATATAAATGATAAAAGTCCATATGATTAGTTCCAGATTATAAGATATGAGACAGTATCAATCCATAAAGGTTTAATCATTAAATATCCCTAGTCGTAGTATTATCGAGACTGGACATCGAAAATGCGGAATAGACTAGGATTGCACTTGTGCGTGTTATGGAAGCGTAACGGCATAGTTCTCATATATTTAAGTATTGGATACTTATGCAAGTGTGATAGGAGGTTGTGTTTACCGATGGTACGGAAACAGCTTCGCTCTGGATAGACCCCGCATAATCCCATTGGTAGTATGACTATGTTTCTATGGGAGTCCGCATCAGGGTAGGTGTATTTGGTCTTAACCTGAGACTTGCATCGCTAGTACTTGCGACAATCAATACGCTTTGGTTTTGGTCGTCCAGGACTTTAACAGGTTCTGTGTACGCCTCTTCTGGGTTTATTGAGAATCGTAGTGTATTAGGTGTGATGTCAAGGTGGAAGTATCACTTCAGTCATTTGGAGATGATGATCACGCAGGGATACAAAACTGGTACTCTAAATTAGTTGCAACCTTCGGGATAATATGACATGGTCATGATTACCCGATTAAATAGACTAGTTGCTTGTAATCTGATATATACTTCGTACGGGGCATACACTATTGCAGCCTCAGGCCTTGCATGTGACATCCGATACTGGATCGCAATACGCAATACTACGTATACTACGCCTGATACATATTATATATATTCCATTAAGAATATTTCTGGAGAATTGGGTAGGCACGGTGCTTTGCTAGAAGCCAACCATGTCTCGTAAATCGGTAAAAACGTAGTACGAGGTACGTAAGTGTTCGGATAGTCCGACGACCGGATTTACTGCCAATATATCCAGGGATCTATTGGGTCGCTTCCTGAAGATTCACCGATGACGTATGATTCGAGCATAATTAATCTGGGATTAATTACGGAGTGATTTTATCTAGGATAAAATACTATTTGAAGAGAGAGAACGATTAATTTGGAATTGATCGATAAAATAATATATTTGATATATTAAACGAAATTAGATTTCCACACGGAATTAAAATTGGATTTTAATTCGGGCAAACGAATTAATTTAGAATTAATTCGCTAGCGACGTGAATAGTAATTTTGCTAGGCATAATTATTTAATTAAATTTGATTTAATTACGTCGCAACGGAAAGTTCGTTAATTCAGAATTAGCGAACCCAAGCCCGGGAGTGTTTGCGGGCCCACTCAGATTTTGAATCAAGTGGGGCCCACATGTCACATCACTTGTCACTTTAGTTACTTTTGGTGATGGGTTTTGGTGAGAATGATGATGACTTGACTTACACTCAAGTTGATGGCATGAATGACTAATACCAAATATTTGGTATATCATTTTAATTGATTTTTGAAATCAAAATAGAAGTCAACACACACAACTCATTCCATCTCTCTCCCTTTCGGTTTTGAGAAGCAAAATACTCTCCCCCTTTTCTTCAATTACCGTGGGCTACACAAGAAAGAAGAAGAAAATTTGTTTCAAATTTTCAAGTTGCTATCACATCAAGGAATAATTCCGTGTAGAAATCTAATTTCGTATAATATATTGAATATATTAATTTATCGATTAATTCCAAATTAATCGTTCTCTCTCTTTAAATAATATTTTATCCCTAATAAAATATCTCCGTAATTAATCCTAGATTAATTTTGTGCGAATCATATGTCATCGGTGAATCTTCGGGAAGCAACCCATGAGATCCCCAGATATGTTGGTAGTAAATCCGGTCGTCGGACTATCCGAATACGTACGTACCTAGTACTACGTTTTTACCGATTTACAAGACATGATTGGCTTCTAGAAAAGCACCGTGCCTACCCAATTCTCCAGAAATATTCTTAAAGGAATATGTAATCTATATCAGGCGTTGAATATATAGTATTGCGTATTACGATTTAGTATCGGATGTCACGTGCTAGGCCTAGGGCTGGAATTGTGTTTGCCTCGTACGAAGCACATATCAGATCTCTGGTAACTAGTCTCTATAATCGGATAATCATGACCTTGTCATATTATCCCGATGACTGCAGTACATAAGAGTACTAGTTCCGTATCCTATGTCATCATCATCTCCACTATGACTGTAGTGATACTTCCATTTTGACATCACACCCAATACACTACGATTCTCAATATACCCAGAAGAGGCATACACAGAACCGGTTAAAGCCCTGGACGACCAAAACCAAAGTATATTGATTGTCGCAAGTATTAGCGGTGCAAGTCTCAGGTTAAGACCAAATACACCTACCCTGATTCGGACTTCCATACACACATAGTCATACTACCAATGAAATTCTGAGGGGTCTATCCAGAGCGAAGCTGTCTCCGTACCATCTGTAAACACAACCTCATATTACACTTGCATGAGTATCCTATACCCAAATATATTATAACTATGTGGTTATGCTCCCATAACGCGCACAAGTGTAATACTAGTCTATTCCGCATTATCAATGTCCAATCTCGATAATACTACGACTATGGATATTTTAATGATTAAACCTTAGTGGATTGATACTATCTCATATCATCTCAATCCGGAACTAATTGTAAGGACCTTTTATCATTTATATATCTTGGTAATCTAATTACAAATGATAAAAGAGCAATTTCCTTTGTCACATAGTTAATTTGTACAACAACACCATGATCTGTACAAATAGTGATGCTATGGGTCATAATTGTCCAACAATAAGGCCATAAGGCCATTGTTTACATTTGTTGTAATTTTATTTTAAATATAAAATTTCAATTTTTTTATTTTGGAGCACCGAAGTCACAAAAGGAGCCAACACCACTTTGAAGCGAGATTTGAAGACCAATGAATGCCTTGGTGAATCTTATGTACTAATTAGATTAGTATAGGAAAAATAAGAGCCCGGTAGATGCAAAATATTTTTTATGTTATATGTATGTTTATTTCGAATTGTTTGAATAACATGTTATATAGCTTAGGATGTCCACTCTTGCATTTTATATGCCATAACATGTCATAGATACATTATCATTGTATACATAAAAATATGATTTTATGTCATTTAAAATGTTTAAATTAAAATATGATATGCATAGAAATCAATTAATTAGATTAATTGGATTTATGGTTAAAAATTTGAATTCTAATATATTGGGCTTAATTGGTGCATAATAAATTCCATTGGTATATAGGATGGAAACCCGGATATAAATTACATAGCCGAATCCGAATGTACGGTAATATGGTCTGCACTCGGGATACAATTCTACGTACTATTGGATTTTATAATGCACTAAGATTTATTAAAATTTTTAATTAAAATTTTTACTTTTTAGAATTTCATAAATTTTAAACTTATTAGTGTCTAATATTTTAAGAGTTAAAATATAATAGCTCACTAATACCACTCTAATTAAATTATTTTAATTGAGTAAAAATATTAGTATAGACTAATGAAATATTAGTGATACGATTTTAATAGTTAAAATTGATTAACTCACTTATGACAAACTAGTGTAAATAAAAACTATGATTTAGCTGCCATAATTTTATCCACACTAGTTAAAATAAAATATTAGATATTTTAGAAAGAAACCTTAATTTTTAAAATAGTGAGTGGGAGAGGGATATACGACAGTATATCCCGTGATCTCCGTTGTTAGTCCAAAAACGTGAGATTCAAAAGGCGCCTCGAGACGGCTTTGTTTTCGTCCCCCTACGGATGGTGTCCATTTGAGTCAATATCAAGTTTGGGTTCCGAGAGGATAGAGATTCTAGATGTATCTTGTGAACTGACCTACCCTACAGCGGCACTTCACTCGTTAAGTCCAAGAATCTCGAAACGACGGGTTACACTAACAAAGGAATAATTAACTGTTAATAAAATTCCTTGATCGAATGAAACGATAGTTAGTTAATATAGAAATAAGAGTTGTTCCCGTATATATTAAATTGATTGAGATTGTCTCGATCTATCATGCAAGTACTTGACCTATCCTACGGCGGCACTTACTTGTGGGATGATAGATTTCCGTGGCATAGTAATTCTCTTAGGTTTCTAATTCATTATTCATGGTTCATGCATCATGTTTAATTTTATGATAAATTATTTGATGATTTTAATATGCGATGAATGAATTTTAAATGCATGTTTATTTTATTTTTCAGCTATGGTTTCTCCAATTATTTCCATACTCTCAAACGACAAACCAACGGGAGAAAACTATGTAAGTGGAAAAATAACATGACGTTATCCTGGTCTGTGAAGACCTAAAATTTGTCCTGAAGGAGGAGAGTCCTCCCGAGCCGGCCAGAAATGCTGGCCAAGCTGTGTGCAATACCTACCAGAAATGGGTCGCAGTAAATGAGAAAGCCTGCTACTACTTGCTAACAGGGATGTCTGAGGTTCTTGCTGCAAAGCATGAACCTATGGCTCTAGCATCTCAAATGATGGAGTCATTGCAGGGCATGTTTGGGCAGCCTTCAGAGCGTCAGATGAAACTCTTCAGAATGATCTACCACCTAGACATAGTGGGAGGGTTGTACGACAACCTGATCGCTACCTTGGGGTTGGAGAGGCACAAGTTGTCGCATCCAACGATGGCGTAGATGATCCATTGACCTATCGTAGTGGATTGAATGATTCTGAAAAAGAGGAATGGCTCAAAGCCATGAACCTAGAGATGGAGTCCATGTACTCCAACTCAGTCTGGGAACTTGTAGACCAACCCATTGGGGTGAAACCCATAGGTTGCGAGTGGATCTACAAGAGGAATATGGGATCAGATAGGAAGGTACAGACCTTCAAGGCTAGACTAGAGGGAGTTGACTATGAGGAAACTTTCTCGCCAGTATCCATGCTTAAATCCATCCGCACTCTTCTATCCACTGCCGCATACTATGACTATGAAATTTGGAAAATGGATGTCAAGACTGCATTCTTGAATGGCAATCTTGATGAGAGTATCTATATGATACAACCAGAGGGGTTCATCGCCCAAGGTCAATAGCAAAAGGTTTGCAAGCTGCAAAGGTCCATTTATGGACTCAAGTAGGCATCTCGATCTTGGAATATTATATTTGATACCACAATCAAGTCTTATGACTTTAAGCAGAATGCTGATGAGCCTTGTGTATACAAGCGCGTCGTTGACGGGAAAATGGTTTTTCTTATTTTATACGTCGATGATATTTTACTCATTGGGAATGATGTAAAGATATTATCAGACGTGAAAACCTATCTAGCTAATCAATTCCAAATGAAATATTTGGGGGAGGCCAGTTATATTCTTGGGATTCAGATACTTCGGGATCGCAAGAAACGACTATTAGCTATGTCTCAGACATCCTATATCGACAAGATCCTTGTGCGATTTGGGATGCAGAATTCCAAGAAAGGCAATCTGCCTTATCGGTATGGAATTCATTTTTCAAAGGAACAGTCTCCTAAGACACCTCAAGATGTTGAGGAAATGAGACATATCCCATACGCCTCAGCAGTTGGTAGTCTCATGTATGATATGTTATGCATGAGACCAGACATCTATTTTACAGTGGGAGTAGTTAGTAGGTTTCAGTCAAACCCAGAATTGGATCACTGGGTGACTGTGAAACACATTCTCAATTATCTTAAGAGAACGAGAGATTATATGCTCGTGTATTCCTGTGAGGATATGATCTTAAGGGGATATACAGACTCTGATTTTCAGACAGATGTCGATTTTAGGAAATCTATATATGGATCAGTGTTCACCCTATATGGTACAGCCATAGTATGGCAGAGTATAAAGCAATCTTGTATTGCTGACTCCACTATGGAGGCTGAATATGTAGCAGCTTGTGAAGCAGCTAAGGAAGCAGTCTGACTCCGTAAATTCTTGGAAGATCTGGAAGTTGTTCCAGATATAGATAGACCACTCACACTCTATTACGATAATAGTGGTGCGGTGGAAAACTCCAAAGAACCAAGAAGCCACAAGAGGGGAAAGCATATAGAGAGGAAATATCATCTCATCAGAGAGATAGTGCAGAGAGGAGACGTTACTGTCACAAAGATTGCATCCACAGAGAACCTCACTGATCCGTTTACAAAGACCTTGCCGGCTAAAGTTCTTGAAGGTCACATAGATGGTCTAGGATTACGTGACATGTCCCATTTACTCTAGTGCAAGCGGGAGATTGTTGGAATGTATGCCCTAGAGCTACATGTGATGTAAACGGTTTTATATGTCTTGAAATAAAACGATGCATTATTCATTTATCAAATTATTTGTTTAATTTTTGCATATTATATATCATCTTAAATACCCTAGATTGCTTATGTGCCTTCAGACTTAGTTTATGAGTGTCATACACAAGAGGATTTAAGTCTGAAGTTAGTAATCTTAAATAGTCCATAGAGAGCAAAAAAATGGGTACTTTGTTTGTGGTTTATCTATAGCTGCGGTCCATTTTATATTTGTATGGCGATCTTGATCCAGATCGTCTATGTAGAGACATGAGAATGGAGGCACCTTGTATGATGCGATCAAATAAGACTGGACCCAGATGGAAATGACATTCTTATAATATCCGTTAGACTAAGAAAGTCGTTTTGATCTACTAGATGGTCATTTATAGATTGATCTTAATCCTTAGTGTACTACGAACACCTGCATGGCAGACTATGTCCTTTGATTTACAAAGGTGAGGTTGGTGTAGCAGTCCCAACCAATAGCTACGTACTTTGGGGACACAATTTGTTTTGTAGCTGGGAACATTTTACATAGACATGAAGTTCACTCCTTCTTGCGAGAAGTAGATGAGTATCTTTCTTAAGGGTTGATTCGGTACTTGAACGATTTGAGCGCTCAAGTCTCTCTATTACGAATAGAAATATTAAAATTCATAATAGTTATGAATAAATCATTCATTAGAGATTCAATGGTACTTAAGGTAAAAATAATTAGAGGGGTATAACAGACATTATAACCCGACTCTAATTACGAGATACTCATGAAGGGTCAATTTATATGTAATGACTATATCGGTGGACACCGACTTAGTTCGGCTTAATATATCATCTGCGGTAACGAGAATGCAACTTCGGGTTTTTATTGGAATAACCCGGAGTTAATAATTCAGAATATTTAATTAAGAGCTTAATTAATATTTCAAGATTATTGGAGCTCGGAACCGTAGGTCCATTTGGTCCCCGTGCTAGCTCAATATACTATAGCGGATTTATCATAATTGGATAGTCCAATTATATACTTACAAAAGAATAAATATTATTAATATGATTAATAATATTAATTATGTCACACTTAGAACTATGTATTAAAAGGTAATATATGATTAATATAATAAATGATTATATGATAATTATTTATTTTTAATAATTAAATTATATATGATATAATTTAATGAAGGCTAAACTTGGAAATCCCAAATTTTGGGTTTTTGGAAACCCTTGGCATTAATTTGGAAGTTACACCCTTTTGAAAGGTAGTAACTATTTGATTTTGTAACATAACTTTTAATTATGGAATTAAAGACTTGATGTTACAAAATGTTTTATTTTATTCCTTGCATGGCCGAATTCTCTAATGCAATAAGGGGAAGATTTTGATTATTTTGGAAACAATAAATCCTTGGCTTTGGTTTTAGTAATTACACCTTTTTGAAAAGGTAATAACTAATTTTTTTTTGTAACATATAATTCCTTTATGGATATTAATATTACATGTTACAAAATTAATTGATAAAATTATGCCTTGCCCGAATTTCACCTTATGGGAGGGGATTAGTTGTTTTATTTTGGAAATAATTTGACCTAAGTATAAAAAGAATATTTGATTTTCTTTTTGGGAGGTCTCCCATTCTTGCAACCCTAGGCATCTCCTTCTTCTTCTCTATTCTCTCAAAAGTTGAGAAACACTATTGAAGAACAATAAGAAGAAAAACAATACTAAGTGTGTTTGAGATCTCTAAATCGTTTATGAGTGGAAAAATCAGACCTTATACACCATTGCAGTTCACGCAAATAAGGGACTGATTTGTGTGCAGTTCCGTTGTGTAACGAGTCCAATACAGTCCAGTTTTTCACTGCAGTTCGGGGGGTTGTTCGGGGACTGCTTCGGGGGTATTTCGGGGCTAAAATCTTGTCCGAAACAGAAGAAAAATTTATGTATACCTACTGGTCGGATTTGAAAAAAGGAAGGGGGAAGCAGAAAAATTTTTCAAGTCCGATCTGTGTGCCTAATCGCTTCCGCTGCACGAGGAAAGTGTTTCCTACACTTATCGTGTGTCTTGTCCAAGTTGTGATTTATTGGCCAAAGTCAAGATCACTTCTTGTCCATCGACATCGATTACGAAGCTTTCCAAAGTCAATGTGTTCCGCTTCACTGGAATCATTAAGCTTGTTGTGCCAAAGCCAAGGCTTAGTTGATTCAGAGGAAAAAGTTTAGGAAAATATATTGGATATATTGGCATATATATTATATATGTTTCGGACTTGGAGGTCCACCTACCAGATCTAGGAATTCGTTGTCATCCAATTGATCTTAGAGATCTACCTAGTTAAATATCATACAGCTTGTTGGCCAAAGTCAAGGTTGTGTGTTATTTAACGGGATCCTAGCCCACTAGGAAACTAGGTTTCCCGAGTACTCAACAGAGGGTTAAAGGCTTGCCGAAAAATAGTGGGAGGCTAGTATTGAATTTGCAATTTCGTTCAAATATTTAGCTTTACGCGCTTTCAAATTATTTCGTCAATTATTTTAATAGTTGGACTAATGTATTATTATTTTTCTTGAAACAGTTAGACTATACCCATGCATCGTTAATCGAATAGTTGGACTATTGCGGTTAAGATGACAGGAAATTTAAGCATTATGGATATATTGTCATGGGCAACAACGTCTTTAATGACACAAACTTTTAAGACTGGGATATTAATCACAGAATTGTTCTGGGATCCGAGAAGTTACTCTACACTATAGAGTGACATATGGGCCTAAGCCCCGACCTGATCAGTTGCTTGAGCAAGAGCTTTGGAAGACTCATAGTGATGACAATGCAACTGCTCAATCAGTAATGCTTGCCGCTATGACTATGCAATTTCGTCGTCAAAATAAGGGGTTGGATCCCTATGAGATGATGGCGAAGTTTCACGATCTTCACCGATCTAACCTTAGATCGCAAAGATATGAGTTACAGAAGAAGCTCTTCTGCGCTCGAATATCAGAGGGTACGTCTGTTGAGCACCATGTGTCACAGATGATTGCTGACATTGAGCAGCTCGGACAGATGGGCCTAGTCTTCGAGGCTGAGACTTCAGTAGATTTGATCCTATAGTCTCTCCCCGACAGTTGGAGTGGGTTCATCATGAACTACAACATGTTGAACCAAGAATAAACCCTTGGAGAATTGATGTCCACTCTGCGTGAGGCAGAAAATGAGCTCCTTAAGGGAAAGAAGCGCGAGGCGCACTATGCTTCAACATCTCAGACTCCGAGGGCTTGTCCCAAGGAGACTGGAGGTGTTAAGAATAAGAAGCATAAGAAGAAGGGCAAGGCCAAATCGTCAAAGGGTTCTGGGAAACCTAAGGACAAATCCCAATATCTTTGTCTCCAGTGTGGGAAGCGGGGTCACTGGAAGCGTGACTGCCGCGAGTACAAGGCACACATGAAGGAAATCAAAGCGACCAAGGCACCCGCTTCATGTATGTTTGTTACAGAAATAAACATGTCTACTACTAGTTTTAAAAATTGGATTTTTGATTCAGGTTGTGGAACTCATATATGTACTGATGTGCAGGATCTGCAGAATAGAAGGAGACTGGCCTCGGGAGAGATTGACCTCCGCGTTGGAAATAGGACACGAGTCGCCGTTTTGGTCGTTGGCACTTTTGTTTTGGAACTGCCCTCGGGCATGTAATTAAACTTACAGACTGTTATTATGTACCTAGTTTGACTAGGAATATTATTTATGTATCAATGTTAGCCCAATGTGGGTATACTTTTGTATTTAGAAACACTGGGTGTTTTATGTATAAAAATGTTATAGAAATTTGCACTGCTGTTGTAAATAATGGTCCTTATATTTTGAATATAAACCAATCTCAAAATGTAACAAACAAAAGGCTTAAAGTAAGTCATAAAGATGAAACTTATATGTGGCATTGTTGTCTGTGACACATAAACAAGACTCGCATATCCACACTTTCGAAGAGTGGGTACATGGACGGATTTGATCCAAATTCATATGACGTCTGCGAATCTTGTTTATTAGGCAAGATGCCTAAATCACCTTTTAGCGGTAAAGGTGTACGTGCCACCGAACTGTTAGCCCTTGTTCATAGTGACGTTTGTGGGCCCAAGTCTAGTCAGGCTAGAGGTGGATATGAATACTTCGTAACCTTTACGGATGATGCATCGCATTATGGTTATGTATATCTTATAAGACACAAGTCGGAAACTTTTGAGAAATTCAAAGAGTTTCGACACGAAGTAGAAAACAGACCGGTAAAATTATTAAGACATTACTGTCGGACCGTGGTGGCGAATAATTGAGCAATTAGTTTCTTGATTACTTGAAAGAATATGGTATTCTTTCACAGTGGAGTCCTCCAGGAACACCGTAATTAAACGGTGTGTCCGAACGGAGAAACCGAACTTTGTTAGACATGGTAAGGTTTATGATGAGTTGCATAGAGCTACCTATTTCCTTCTGGGGATATGCATTGAACAGTGCAATACTTATTTTGAATAAGGTTCCGTCAAAGTCTGTTCAACGGACTCCGTATGAAATATTGACATGAAAGAAATCGGGTTTCTCATTCCTGAAGATTTGGGGTTGCTGGGCATACGTCAAACGTTTGGAAGGTACCAAACTAGAACCCTAATCGGATAAATGCCTATTTGTAGGATATCCTAGGGAAACCAAAGGATATTACTTCTATCACCCACAAGAGAACAAAGTATTTGTTGCTCTACATGTGGTTTTCCTTGAGAAGGAATTCCTAAATGCAGTGATAAGTGGGAGGAAAGTAGAACTCGATGAAAATCGGAGTGATACTGTTCCTGGCATAGAATCCTTAACGGAACATGAACAGTCCATCAGGGATGAGACTGTACCACAATCTTCGAATACACAAGGACCACGTAGGTCGGAGAGAGTCAGAAAACAACCTGAGAGATATGGGTTTCTGATCTCACCTCATGTGGATATTAATCTTATTGAGAATGATGAGCCGACTATGTATGAGGAAGCGATACAAGTTATCGACTCCGGTTTATGGCAAGATGCCATAAATTCCGAAATGGATTCCATGTATACCAACCAAGTTTAGACACTGGTTGATGCACTAGAAGGCGTAAAGCCTATTGGATGCAAATGGGCCTTCAAGAGGAAGACCGACATGGATGGTAACGTACAAACGTACAAAGCTAGGCTTGTAGCGAAAGGGCATCGTCAACGACATGGTGTCGATTATGATGAAACTATTGGACAATTATGACCCATAGCGTCACTATTTGTAAAAGACATTGTGTTTTTGTACAAATTAATTATGTAGCAAAGGAAATATCCTTTTATCATTTCGTAATTAGGTTACTTAAATGTGTGAATGATGAAAGTCCTTATGATTAGTTTCGGATTGAGATGATATGAGACAGTATCAATCCATGATGGTTTAATCATTAAATATCCCTAGTCGTAGTATTATCGAGACTGGACATCGATAATGCGGAATAGACTAGTATCGCACTTGTGCGTGTTATGAAAGCGTAACAGTATAGTTCTCATATATTTAAGTATTGGATACTTATGCAAGTGTGGTAGGATGTTGTGTTTACCGATGGTACGGAAATAGCTTCGCTCTGGATTGACCCCTCGGAATCCCATTGGTAGTATGACTATGTGTCTATGGGAGTCCGCATCAGGGTAGGTGTATTTGCTCTTAACCTGAGACTTGCATCGCTAGTACTTGTGACAATCAATACGCTTTGGTTTTGGTCGTCCAGGACTTTAACAGGTTCTGTGTACGCCTCTTCTGGGTTTATTGAGAATCGTAGTGTATTGGGTGTGATGTCCAGACGGAAGTATCACTTCAGTCAAATGGAGATAATGGTCACGCAGGGATACAGAACTGGTTCTCTTAAGGGTTGCAACCATCGGGATAATATGACTAGGTCATGATTATCCGATTATAAAGAGACTAGTTGCTAGTGATCCGATATATGCTTCGTACGGGGCAGACACTATTCCAGCCCCAGGCCTTGCATGTGACATCCAATGCTGGATCAAGATACGCAATACTACGTATACTACGTCTGACATAGATTATATATTCCATTAAGAATATTTCTGGAGAATTGGGTAGGCATGGCGCTTAGCTAAAAGCCAACCTTGTCTTGTAAATCGGTAAGAACGTAGTACTAGGTATGTACGTGTTCGGATAGTCCGACGACCAGATTTACTGCCAACATATCCAGGGATCTCTTGGGTCACTTCCCGAAGATTCACCGATGACGTATGATTCGAACTTTATTAATCTGGGATTAATAGCAGAGAGACTTTATCTGGGGTAAAGTACTACTTGAAGAGAGAGAACGATTAATTTGGAATTAATCGATAAAATAATATATTCGATATATTATACGAAATTGGATTTCGACGCGGAATTAAAATTGGATTTTAATTCGGGCTAACGAATTGATTTAGAATTAATTCGCAAGTGACGTGAATAGTAATTTTGCTAGTCATAATTATTTAATTGAATTTGATTTAATTACGTCGCAACGGAAAATTCGTTAATTCAGAATTAACGAACCCGAGCCCGGAATGTGTTTGCGGGCCCACTTCGATTTTGAATTAAATTGGGGCCCACAAGTCACATCGCCAGTCACATCACTTGTCACTTTAGTGATAGAGGTCAAGTCACTTTTTTGGTGAGTGACATGCAGTCACTATTCATGATATTGGTTGGTGTGGACATTTAATGCAATTTTGGAGCCAAAATTTTGGTTGACTTTTTGAAAGCATATACCAAAATTTTTGGTAATTGATTTTCATTATTTTTTTTTGGAAAAACAAATACCAAAAAAAAAAAACTCTCTCTCTCCCTTTGAAGTTCCAAAACCGTGAGCCTCCTCCATTGAAAGAAGAATTTTTTTTCTTTCAAATCTTGCTAGCACACTTCAAGGATCAATACAAGGTGATAGGGAAACCGAACTTAGAGCTTGGAATCCTTTGGAAGCTTGGAGCTTGTTCATCTTATTCAACAAAACAAGCCTTGGCCGAATACATCAATCAAGGAGGAAATTTTTGTTGATCTTCGCATCCAAAAACCGATCTTTGTAAGTATGATTCTGCCATACTTCTTAGTTGTATTCATTTATTTTCATTCCTTATATTGATCTTGGGACCACCATAGAAACCAACAATGGTATCATGGAGCAAGGTTTAAGCATGAAAATGATTAGGGTAAAATTTGGGTAAAAATGATTTGAGCATGATTTGATGAAATTGTTTGATTAAGTATGCTTGAATGCTGATAACATAGTGTTATGCATGATCAATTTCATGAAAAATGAATTGGATAATTTTTCCCCAAATAAATGGCTTGGCCGAGAGTTTAGTACCCTAATAAGTCATGGTATTTTTGTTTTTTGATCATTGGATGAGTTGAAAAACATTGGTAATGTTGATTTGAGATTCAATCGGATTTAAAACGAAACCGGACAAATAAAACCCTAGAATGCCGTGAGTTGATAAGCATGTAATGAGATGAATTTTTGATTCAAAAATGTTGGACATGAGTTGAACAAATTAATACATGATTAATTGATTAAATTTTTATTTTGGAAATATTAATTTAGATAATCAATTAATGTATTACACTTGAATTAATTGAATTTTGAAATTTGGAATATTGAAATTTAATTAATTGGGCTTGATTTTGAATTGGGCTTATAATTGTTGTATTTGGGCATAATGGGCTTGGTTGGGCCAAGTTGGTTTAGGCCAATTGGATTGGATCCAAATTGGGCCTAAATCATTCCATTAAGTCCAAATATAACAAATGAGCTTTAAAAGTTTAATTGGGCCTAATGGGCCTAAATTGGTTTCTTGGCAAATAAGGGTGATTCCTTAATTGGGTTTTGGTATTTGGGTTTGACCCATATTGACCAAAGCCCATGCCTTATGAAATCAATTGAAAGCCCATTGGACTTTAATTAAACAACATTGGATGTTAATTGGGTTTTGAGACCCGTTTAGATTAGATTTGGAATCTAAGTCATTAAAGCGCATTAAAAAGTGTAAATATTTAATTTGGAATTAATTAAATGAATTAGTATTGAATACGAATTAAATTAGATTTAAAGAGTAGTTCGATATAATTCAAGAATTCATACTTTGAGTACTTATTCTAAAACGAGTTGGACTCGCGCAAATCAAATCATTGTTTGAACATTAAATGATCACTAATATTCAAATATTTATTAATTTGATTAGATTGATTGATTGAATAACATGCTTGAATGAATACATAGATGTGATGAATGAATAGCGTATATCGGATGGATATTAGAACATAAAGGGCAATTTTGGAAATTGTTGTAAATTTAGAATTTATTAAATTGGACCTACGTGTCCAGCCTCCTCTGTTTATTGATTCTTTGTATTCTATTCTCACCTAATTCCCCTCAATGTTAATGAGGTTTCTTTTATTGTATTATGTAATTAGGTAGAAGTTGGAATAATGCTAGCCGGGGAGAGGAAAGGGAGTGATTTGTTATAGGAACAATTTGTTAAATATCCATCCGCATATCGTTATTAATTTACTTTTCGCGCCTTATTATGCTTTTAGAATGCATGTTTAAGGGTGTATAATGAGACCTTTCAAAGATAATAAATTGGTTGCCAATTTATGCGAAAAACCCTCAAAACATATTAAGCGTTTTCCTTCCATTGAGTGATTCTTACTCAAGATCCAAGATTGGCACTGGTTTGTTGGCCAAAGTCAAGACCTTTATCAATTGCGGATGTGTTTGAATCATGAAAGCTTTGTTCCATATCGGTGTCTTGTCCAAGTTTTGATTTGTTGGCCAAAGTCAAGATCACTTCTGGTCCATCGACATTGATTACGAAGCTTTCCAAGGTCAATGGGTCCCGCTTAACTGGAATCATTAGGCTTGTTGTGCCAAAGCCAAGACTTAGTTGATTCAGAGGAAAAGGTTAGGAAAATATAGTGGATATATTGGCATATATATTGTATATATGTTTCGGACTTGGAGGTCCACCTTCCGGATCTAGGAATTGGATGAGATCTAATTGATCTTCGAGATCTACCTAGTTAAATATCATACATCTTGTTGGCCAAAGTCAAGGTTGTGTGTTATTTAACGGGATCCTAGCCCACTAGGAAACTGGGTTTCTCGAGTACTCCACAGAGGGTTAGAGGCTCGCCGAAAAATAGTGGGAGGCTAGTATTGAATTTGAAATTTCGTTCAAATACTTAGCTTTAAGCGCTTTCAAATTATTTCGTCAAAATTATTTTATTAATTGGACTAATATTGTGTTATTTTTCTTGTAACAGTTAGATTGTACCCTTTCATTGTTAATTGGATAGCTGGACTATCGCAATTGAAATGACTAGAAAGAATAGTGTCCGGGACATCATCATCGGCGATAATGTCTTTAACGGTACTAACTTTTCTGATTGGGAAATGAATCTAAGGATAGTCCTTGGATCCGAGAGGCTGCTATATACCATAGAGAGACCTCTTGGGCCTAAGCCCATATATGATCAGTTGCTCGAGCATGAGCTTTGGAAGACTCATAGCGATGACAACGCAACTGCTCAATCTATTATGCTTGCTGCTATGACTCAGCAATTCCATTGATAGAACAAGGGATTGGATCCCTATAACATGTTGGCGAAGTTGAATGATCTACACCAATCTAATCTTAGATCGCAAAGATATGAGTTACTGAAGAAGCTCTTCCACGCTCGGATGTCGGAGGGTACATTTATTGAACATCATGTGACACAGATGATTGCCGACATCGAGCAGCTTGGACAAATGGGGATTGTCTTCGAGATAGAGACCTCTATAGATTTGATCTTACAGTCTCTCCCCGACACTTGAAGTGGGTTCATCATGAACTATAATATGATGAACCAAGAGCAGACTCTTGGAGATTTGATGTCCACGCTGCGTGAGGCAGAAACGGAGCTTCTTAAGGGCAAGAAGCGCGAGGCGCACTTCGTTTCTACATCTCAGACTCCGAGGGCTGGGCCCAAGGCGACTGGAGCTGTCAAGAAGAAGAAGAAGAAAAAGGGCAAGGCCAAATCGTCAAAGGCTTCTGGGAAGCCCACAGACAAATCCTAAGATGTTTATCTTCAGTGTGGCCAATGGGGTCACTGGAAGCGTGACTGCCATGAGTATAAGGCACTCAGGAAGGAAATTAAGGCGGGCAAGGCACCGGCCACAGGTATGTTTGTTATCGAAATAAACATGACTACTTCTAGTTTTAAAATTTGGATTTTTGATTCTGGTTGTGGTACTCACATTTGTACTTATGAGAAAAATCTGCGGATTAGCAAGAGACTGGCTTCAGGAGAGATTGACCTCCGTGTTGGAAATGGGACACCAGTCGCCGTTTTGGCCGTTGGCACTTTGTTTTAGAACTGCCCTCGGGGCATGTACTTGAACTTACATACTGTTATTATGTACCTAGTTTGACTAGGAATATTATTTCTGTATCTATGTTAGCCCAATGTGGGTACACTTTTGTATTTAGAAACACTGGGTGTTTTATGTATAAAAATGTTATAGAAATTTGCACTGCTGTTGTAAATAATGGTCCTTATATTTTGAATATAAACCAATCTCAAAATGTAACAAACAAAAGGCTTAAAGTAAGTCATAAAGATGAAACTTATATGTGGCATTTGTTGGTAATTATCTAGGTCCCAAGATCAAACAAGACATGAAAACAATGCGTGAATACACCAACGAAGATAGCGGAATACTTACATTGGTTGGTTGAGTCGATATGAAGACGAATGAAGCCAAAAAACGCACTGCCATGGACGCCCACTGCATGCAGTCCACTGCCTTCTGTCTTCTGTTTTTGAGCTGCGAAATGGAGCTCCTAACTTCGTCGGACGGATCCCGGCTCATGGTCGAACCTCCCTACCACCTTCGCAAGACTTGTAAGTGTGCTAGCACTTGAATTTTCACCATGAAAACCCACTCTTGCTTCCCTAAAACTCACGGCATTTCTGGTTCAAAACCAGTCCATATTTTTCTGTTTTGTGCGTGAGAGAAGAGAAAAAATATTGGAGAGATGAAATGTGTTGACTTAATAAAATGTAAAGCAAAAATTGATTATATATTTTCCAAGAATAAAATAATCAATTATCATTTAACTTTATCAAATAAAATCAAATGAATATTGGAGCCAAAACCAAAAGGTTTTTCCCTCCAAAATGCTTTTTCACTTTATGTCAAGTCCATCATTATTCATATCACCTTTATTAAAGTGACATGATGTCAAGTCACATCACTCAAAGTGACAAGTGATTTGACACTTGATGCGACCGATTGATTTGACGCTTGATGCGACATGCGTCACCGCACTCGATTTCGAAATACGAATGCGCTCGCAATCACACTCGAGCTCGGGTTTGTTAATTCCAAATTAACAATTTTTCCGTCGCGTCGTATTAATTAAATGATTACGCCTAGCGAATTCACTATTCACGTCGCTAACGAATTAATTCTAAATTAATTCGTTCGCCCGAATTAAAATCTAATTTTAATTCCGCGTCGAAATCTAATTTCATTTAATATATCGAATATATTAATTTAATCGATTAATTCCAAATTAATCGTTATCTCTCTCTAGACGATATTTTATCCTAGATAAAATATCTCCGTTATTAATCCTAGATTAATTTTCTCTCTCTTCTTATATAATCCCAGATTATTCAAGAGTGCGAGTTGTGCGTCATCGGTGGATTATCGGGAAGCGACCCATGAGATCCCCAGATTAGCTGGCAGTAAATACGGTCGTCGGAGTATCCGAATCACGTACGTACCAAGTACTACGTTCTACCAATTTACGAGACAAGGTCGACTCCTAGCAAAGCACCAAGTCTACCCAATTCTCCGGACATATCCATTTAAGAATATCAAAGATCTGTATCAAGCGTAGTATACTAATGTATTGTGTATATTGGCCCAGTATCGGATAGTCACGTGCTAGGGCTGGGGCTGGATAAGTGTCTACCCCGTCCGAAGCACATATCGGATGTCTGGTAACATAGTCTCTATAATCGGATAGTTATGACCTGGTCACAATATCCCGATTGGTTGCGCAACACTCAAGAGTACTAGTACCGTATCCTGCGTGACATCATCTCCAATATGACTGAAGTGATACTTCCGTCTTGACATCACACCCAATACACTACGACTCTCTGATAAACCCAGAAGTGGTGTACGCAGAACCGGTTAAAGCCCTGTACCACCAAGACCAAAGTCTACCGATTATCGCAAGTATTAGCGATGTAAGTCTCAGGTTAAGACTATACACACCTACCTTGATTTCGGCCTCCCATAGACACATAGTCATAATACCAATGGGATTCTGAGGGGTCTATCCAGAGCGAAGCTGTTTCCCGTACCATCGGTGAAACACGACCTCCTATCGCACTTGCATAAGTATCCAATACTTATATATATGAGAACTATGTCGTTGTGCCCTCACAACGCACACAAGTGCAATACTAGCCTATTCCGCATTATCGATGTCCAGTCTCGATAATACTACGGCTAGGGATATTTAATGATTAATCATTCGGGGACTGATAATGTCTCATATCATTCTCAGTCCAGGAACTAATCATAGGGACCTCTCTTCATTTATATATTTATGGTGATCTAATCACAAAATGATGAGAGTGCAATTTCCTTGTCACATAGTTAATTTGCTACAACAACACAATGATCTGTGCAAATAGTGACGCTATGGGTCATTTTGTCCAACAATCTCCCACTTGGCACATAGCCAGTCACTCAAGTGTCCTACACTCGAACTATGTATGGTTCGCTCAAATTGCTGAGGAAAGGTTTTCGTCAGCGGATTTGTTTGATTATCGTCTGACGCGATTTACACGATCATCACATCGCCACGATGTGTGATCCGAACGAATCAGATGATATAGAAGTATATATCTGGATCGTCGATGAGACCTTCAATTCCTTAGCCTGTGCTGATGCCTAGCTCAGCTGCTAAAAGAACTATATCTAATCTAATTAGATGTATTTTCAATCCAAATGACTTCTATTGCTGCCTCAGGTGCAGCAATAATCCGCATTTGTTGTTTATTCGGCAACAGTTATCTTGCTCGGAATATTTCTAGCTCACTGTCCCAGTGTACAAACTTAATAGTACCGTGTTATTTAATCGTTTGGAAACTTGCAGCAGTGATCCCAGTCACTTCAAGTTCTCCTTCTCCATAGTTTAAGACAACATCTTTAGTTCTCTCAGATACTAACAGATGTTCTTAATGTTCAATCCAGTGACTATCACTTGGATTGACCTGATCGTGACTCCATATGCTCGAAGCGTATGAGACACCCTATCAAGTACATTTTAAATGTACAATTTCCAAGAGAGTGTTAACAACTCCGAATCTATCCCAGTAGATCTTTATTCCTTGAATAAAGGTTGTTACTCCCCAGA
Source organism: Zanthoxylum bungeanum (assembly GCA_019454045.1). Taxonomy (NCBI): domain Eukaryota; kingdom Viridiplantae; phylum Streptophyta; class Magnoliopsida; order Sapindales; family Rutaceae; genus Zanthoxylum; species Zanthoxylum bungeanum. The sequence goes on along the minus strand of SKCR01011764.1, from coordinate 14,956 downwards.
ATTCTACGGAGAATTTCTATGAAAGAATATCTATGAAAGCCAAGCTTTCACCAATTGTTTTATGGGAATTTCATTGTCAGTGCACTCTCCCACTAACCTCCTTATATACACAAGAATTATTTTCGTTTTGAGTCAAATCATAAACCATTATGATTATTTCAAAACGTCAGTTCCAAGAACCTTATGCTTGCTTCAATCCAAACATGGATCGAATAACCAGCAAACCTTGTTTGTCGGTTATATAAAATCGTCAGGATGTTGTAAACATCCTCCAAAAGGTTTCCTTTTCAGGAAAGCGATTTTGATCTACAACTGACACATTTCATAAATGAAATACGCAGTTATCAACAAGCATCTTCAAAATGGATTTATCATGGCAACAGGTAAAAGTTTGAACCGTTATTAACACAATGTTGATAACGATACATTTCCGTCAAAAGCCCAGCTTTGTACGTTGGTATGTTTCCTTCCATGTTATGTCTTCCTTGAAGACGTTTAATGTACCAATAGGCACAATGCCTTGTGGTACAACAACTAGTATCCAAAGTAGTTGTTATACATGGAATCCATTTCGGATTCATGGCACTTTGCCATAATAGGGAGTCGATACCTCGTATCACTTCCTCAAAATGTAGTCGGTTGGATATACCTTCATAAGATTGACATCTTTATGAGGTTAGATCAGAAACCCATACCCTAGGTTGTTTTCTGACTCTATCCGATCTACACAGTTCTTGTGTATTCGAAGATTAATGGTACAGATTCATTATTGATGAACTGTTTGTGTTCCATTAAGGACTTCGTGCCTTGAACAGTATTACTCCGATTTTCATCGAGTATCACTATCCTCCCACTGACCACTGCATGTCGGTATTCCTCTCAGGAAAAACCGCATGGTGAGCAACAATCATATTGTTCTTATGTGAGATTTATAAGTACTATACTTATGGTTTCCTTTAGGATAACCAATTTGGCACTTATCCAATTTGGGTCTTTAGTTTGGTATCATCCAAATATTCTGCCTAGCATACCCAAATTATCAGGAATTAGAAACCCCGTTTCTTTCCTGTTCATATCCTATATGATATATGTCAAACAGATTTATATGGAACCTTATTCTAAGTAAGCTTTGCACTGTTAATACATATCATATTGAAGGAAACAGTAGCTCAGAGCGACTCGTGATAAAACTTTATCATGTCCAACAAAATTCGGTTTAGTTCGGACACACCGTCTAACAGACGTGTCTCGAGAGGAGTCCTCATCTGAAAGAATACCGTACTCTTTCATGTACGTCTGAAACTTACTGCTGCTTAAGTATTTTCCATTACGGTCTTACCGTGGCGGATAATACTATAGCCGATCTGTTTTTCTATTTCGTGTCGAAACTATAAAGTTTCGATTTGTGTTCTCTCAAAAAACACATAATCATAACGTGATGCTACATCCGTCAAAGTCACGAAATATTCATGTTCACATCTAGTCTAGCTAGATATGGGCCCACTTACTCTACCATGAATAGGGCTAACAGATCGGTGGCACTTTTACTATTACCAAGTAAATAGTATTTTAGGTACTTTACCTAATAAACTAGATTGGCAGACCTTATTTGAATAGTCAAATCAGTCCTAGTACCCACTCTTCAAAAGTGTGGATAACGAGTCTCGTTTAATTGTGTCCTAGACACAATGCCACAAATAAGTCTCTATTGATCAAATCAATTTGAGCTATTTATTTGTCATTTTCATATTTTGAGATTTTATAATATTCAAAAATAAATTCTATTATTCACATCTAATGTGTTTATCTCAGTATCACTTTATATAATAAAACATTTAGTGTTCTAGAATATAAAGGTTTATAAGAATCCGTACGGATTAAACACTGATATAGAATAATGTCTCTAGTCAAACTAGTTACATTATAACAGTTCCTAATTTAAGTACATACCCGAAGGGTAGTTCTTAAATTTAGGTATCTACGGTCGAAACAGCGACTTCTCGTCCCGTTTCCGATTCGCAGAGAAATCTTGGCTTGAAGTCAGTATCCAGCTCATAGCGATTCTGTACGTCAATACATATATTTTATGTACCACACTAAGTATTTAAAATCCAATTTCAATACTAGTAGTGAACATAACTTTGACAAATATTTTAAAGTCAGAGCCTCGCCCTTTCTTTATTCCTTCGTGTCTTCCATATCCAAATGGTAGTTACTTTGGGATATGTCAATTATCTTTTCAATATTTCACAAACCTTTGGCCAAGCCTTGGGTTTCGGAATATCGAAACGATGTGCACCTTGTGCAACACGCCCAATTGCAACTTTGACTTTTCACCTCTAGAATAGTCAAATCAATTCTCTAAGAATTATTAATGCAATTTAATACTTTTAAATCTAAAATATATTTTATGATAAGTATATTAATTAAGCACTAAAGTCATCATCACATAAATCTTCCAAAGATTTTATGCTCTAACTTATTTGCTTAATTATGGCCTAGATATAACAAGTTATTTTATCCAATAAGTAACCTATTATTATAATTCCCAATATGAAAATTAAATCATTTAAAACATTTAATCCAATTATATATTTTAAATATTCAACTTTTCAATTCTTTTCTTGATTTTATAGTCCAACTATTTAATCAATTTTAATAAAGTACTATTTATATAATGATTACAATAATCCAATTATTTAATCAACTATAATTTTAATATTGATTACTATAATCTAATTATAAAATCAACTATCATTTTAATTCAATTATATTGATTACTAAATCCAATTATAAAATCAACTATATATTGAATGAGTTTTGTATATAGTCCAATAATATATATTTTTAAAACAACTTAAAATATTAGTTCCAACTATATTTTTAATTAATAAGACGAGTAAAATATAGATGAGCGCGTCTAGCGAGTATTCGAACGAATGTTGCAAATTCAATACTTGCCTCCCACTATTTTTCGTCGAGCCTCTAACCCTCTGTCGAGTACTCGGGAAACCGTGTTTCCTATGGGCTAGGATCCCGTTAAATATCACACAATCTTGACTTTGGCCAACAAATTGTATGATAATTAACTAGGTAGATCTCGAAGATCAATTGGATCCCATCCAACTCCTAGATCCAGTAGGTGGACATCCAAGTCCCAAACATATATCTTATATATGCCTATACATCGAATGTATACCCTAACCTTTCCTCTGAATCAATAGGCCTTGGCTTGGCACAACAAACCTAGTGATCCCAGTCAAAGCGCGACCAATTGACATGGAAGCTTCGTGATCAATGTCAATGGACAAGAAGTGGTCTTGACTTTGGCCAACAAACCACAACTTGGACACGACACTGATATGGAACAAAGCCTCGTGAAAAACACATCTTGATGGACAAGGGCTTGACTTTGGCCAACAACCCCTGCCAATCTCGATCTTGAGTAAGAATCACTCAATGAAGGAAAATAAACGCTGATATTAACGAGGGTTTTCGCGTGCAAATTGGCTACCAAGTTAATTATCTTTGTTAAGGTCTCATCATCATACAACCTTAAACATGCATTCTAAATACATAATAAAGCGCATATGAAATAAATAATAATGATATGCGGATGGATACTTTACAACATTGATCCTAGATCAAATCTCTCCCTTTCTCACTCAAGCTAGCACTAGTATTACTTCTACCCCGTTACACTACAGTTCTAAAGAAACCTCACATACATAGAGGGAATAGGTGAGAAGAGAATACAAAGAGAATAGAGGTGATAAGGCTGGCAGGAGGTCCAATTTAATAATCGAATTTATTACAACAATTCTAAAATTGCCCCACCACAGACTAATATCCATCTGATATACATTATTCATACAACACAACCACGTATTCACACACATAAGCATGCTATCAATCAATCAATCAAATTAATTAATCTGATACATTAAGTGATCATCCAATGTTCAAACAACGATTTGATTTTGTTCGAGTCGAAACTCGTTTTTGCGAATAAGTACTTAAGTACGAATTCATGAATAAATTAAACTACATCATTAAATCTAATTTAACATGTATTTAATACTAATTCACTATTCAATTCTAATTAAATATTACACTTTTATTTAATAAACCTTTTACGATTTAAATTCCAAATTTAATCGTAACGCGTCTCAAAGACCGATTAACGTCCAACGTCAATTCAATTAAAGTCCAATGGGCTTTTAATTGATTTCTTAAGGCGTGGACTTTTGGTCAACTCGGGTCAAACCGATAACCAATTTCAATCCGGGATTTACCCCATAAGCCCATAAATCAATCTTGGCCCATTAGGCCCAATTGAACTTTAAAGGTTCATTAGCCGCATTTGGGCTTTATGGTTAAGGTTTTGGGCCCAATTGGATCCAATCCATTGGCCTAAACCCAACTTGATAAATCAAGCCCAATAGGCCCAAATACAACATTAGAAGCCCAATATCAAATAGGCCCAATTAATTAAATATACAAAATCCAATTTCATATTCATTAAACTAAAGTGTATTACATGATTAATCAACTAAATCAACATTTCTAAAACACTAAATTAGTCCAATTAATCATACTCAATTCATTATTATATGTCCAACACACAAATTTGAAAAATCAAACCCATTTACATGCTACAAAGCTCTCGGCCAATGAGGGATTTAGTGTCCGATTCGGTTTCAATCCAATCGAACCCACAATCGACATAAATCACCATCCAATTTGATTTCATACACATCCAATGTCACAAAATCAAAATTACCAAGACATTTGGGCATACACCAATTCGTCCAACATGAGAATTTTGGGGATTTATGTTCAATTCAAAGTACAATCCAATTGACCATAAATTAACATCATCCTACACGATTCTAACTCATCAATGAACCAAAAAAAAAAAATTCCAAGAATCCAAAATCATCCACACATTCGGCAAGTGAAGCAAATTGGGGATATTTGTTCAATTCAAAATTCAATCTAATTAACTTCAAATTAACATCATCCAACATCATTAAAACTCATCCAATGAACAAAATGAAAAAAATTCCAAATTTCCAAACATGCTTCAACATTCGGCCACATGAATAAATTTGGGGAAAATTATTCCAAATTAATTTTCTTGAAATTGATCCAATCCAACTTCAATTAAATATCATGTAAACAGGCTCAAGGAATCAATTTAAACCAAATCAAGGCTCAAAGCAAAATACCCAATTGGACATCACATTCGGCCAAGGGCATCAATTTGGGGAAAATAATTCCAAAAGCATTTTTCCAACAAATTGGGCCAAACCAAAATGAAATTGAAACAGGTTGATAAGCTACGAAACAATCAATTTAATCAAATCATGCTCAACAAACATTTACCCAAATTTAAGCCCTAAAATTTCATGCTTGAACCTATAGCTCTTGGATGCCATTGTTGGTAATTATCTAGGTCCCAAGATCAAACAGACATGAAAAAATGCGTGAATACACCAACGAAGATAGCGGAATACTTACATTGGTTGGTTGAGTTGATATGAAGACGAATGAAGCCAAAAAACGCACTGCCATGGACGCCCACTGCATGCAGTCCACTGCCTTCTGTCTTCTGTTTTTGAGCTGCGAAATGGAGCTCCTAACTTCGTCGGACGGATCCCGGCTCATGGTCGAACCTCCCTACCACCTTCGCAAGACTTGTAAGTGTGCTAGCACTTGAATTTTCACCATGAAAACCCACTCTTGCTTCCCTAAAACTCACGGTATTTCTGGTTCAAAACCAGTCCATATTTTTCTGTTTTGTGCGTGAGAGAGAGAAAAAAAATTGGAGAGATGAAATGTGTTGACTTAATAAAATGTAAAGCAAAAATTGATTATATATTTTCCAAGAATAAAATAATCAATTATCATTTAACTTTATCAAATAAAATCAAATGAATATTGGAGCCAAAACCAAAAAGTTTTTCCCTCCAAAATGCTTTTTCACTTTATGTCAAGTCCATCATTATTCATATCACCTTTATTAAAGTGACATGATGTCAAGTCACATCACTCAAAGTGACAAGTGATTTGACGCTTGATGCGACCGATTGATTTGACGCTTGACGACATGCGTCGCCGCACTCGAATTCGAAATACGAATACGCTCGCAATCACACTCGGGCTCGGGTTCGGGTTCGTTAATTCCAAATTAATGATTTTTCCGTCGCTCGTATTAATTAAATGATTACGCCTAGCGAATTCACTATTCACGTCGCTAACGAATTAATTCTAAATTAATTCGTTCGCCCGAATTAAAATCTAATTTTAATTCCGCGTCGAAATCTAATTTCATTTAATATATCGAATATATAATTTAATCGATTAATTCCAAATTAATCGTTATCTCTCTCTAGACGATATTTTATCCTAGATAAAATATCTCCGTTATTAATCCTAGATTAATTTTCTCTCTCTTCTTATATAATCCCAGATTATTCAAGAGTGCGAGTTGTGCGTCATCGGTGGATTATCGGGAAGCGACCCATGAGATCCCCAGATTAGCTGGCAGTAAATACGGTCGTCGGAGTATCCGAATCACGTACGTACCAAGTACTACGTTCTACCGATTTACGAGACAAGGTCGACTCCTAGCAAAGCACCAACTCTACCCAATTCTCCGGACATATCCATTTAAGAATATCAAAGATCTGTATCAAGCGTAGTATACTAATGTATTGTTATATTGGCCCAGTATCGGATAGTCACGTGCTAGGGCTGGGGCTGGATAAGTGTCTACCCCGTCCGAAGCACATATCGGATGTCTGGTAACATAGTCTCTATAATCGGATAGTTATGACCTGGTCACAATATCCCGATTGGTTGCGCAACACTCAAGAGTACTAGTACCGTATCCTGCGTGACATCATCTCCAATATGACTGAAGTGATACTTCCGTCTTGACATCACACCCAATACACTACGACTCTCTGATAAACCCAGAAGTTGTGTACGCAGAACCGGTTAAAGCCCTGTACCACCAAGACCAAAGTCTACCGATTATCGCAAGTATTAGCGATGTAAGTCTCAGGTTAAGACTATACACACCTACCTTGATTTCGGCCTCCCATAGACACATAGTCATAATACCAATGGGATTCCGAGGGGTCTATCCAGAGCGAAGCTGTTTCCCGTACCATCGGTGTGAAACACGACCTCCTATCGCACTTGCATAAGTATCCAATACTTATATATATGAGAACTATGTCGTTGTGCCCTCACAACGCACACAAGTGCAATACTAGCCTATTCTGCATTATCGATGTCCAGTCTCGATAATACTACGGCTATGGATATTTAATGATTAATCTTCGGGGACTATAATGTCTCATATCATTCTCAGTCCAGGAACTAATCATAGGGACCTCTCTTCATTTATATTTATGGTGATCTAATCACAAATGATGAGATTGCAATTTCCTTGTCACATAGTTAATTTGCTACAACAACACAATGATCTGTGCAAATAGTGACGCTATGGGTCATTTTGTCCAACAGCATTGTTGTCTGTGACACATAAACAAGACTCGCATATCCACACTTTCGAAGAGTGGGTACTTGGACGGATTTGATCCAAATTCATATGACGTCTGGGAATCTTTCTTATTAGGAAAAATACCTAAATCACCTTTTAGCGGTAAAGGTGTACGTGCCACCAAACTGTTAGCCCTTATTCATAGTGACATTTTGGGGCCCATGTCTAGCCAGGCTAGAGGTGGATATGAATACTTCGTAACCTTTATAGATGATGCATCGCGTTATGATTATGTGTATCTTATGAGACACAAGTCAGAAACTTTTGAGAAATTCAAAGAGTTTCGACACGAAGTAGAAAAATAGACCGGCAAAAGTATTAAGACATTACAATCGGACCGTGGTGGCGAATACATAAGAAATGAGTTTCTTGATTACTTGAAAGAATATGGTATTCTTTCACAGTGGACTCCTCCCAGGACACCGCAATTAAACGGTGTATGCGAACGGAGAAACCGAACCTTGTTAGACATGGTAAGGTCTACGATGAGTCACACTGAGCTACCTATTTCCTTCTGGGGATATGCATTAAACAATGCAATACTTATTTTGAATAAGGTTCCATCAAAGTCTGTTCAACAGACACCATATGAGATATGGACAGGAAAGAAACCGGGTTTCTCATTCCTGAATATTTGGGGTTGATGGGCATACGTCAAACGTTTGGAAGGTACCAAACTAGAACCGAAATCGGATAAATGCCGGTTTTTGGCAAGATTCCATGAATTCTGAAATGGATTCCATGTATACCAACCAAGTTTGGACACTGGTTGATGCACCAGAAGGCGTAAAGCCTATTGGTTGTAAATGGATCTTCAAGCGAAAGACCGACATGGATGTCAATGTACAAACATACAAAGCTAGGCTTGTAGCGAAGGGGTATCGTCAACGACATGGTGTCGATTACGATGAAACTTTCTCACCCGTTGCCAAGATTAAATCCATTCAGATAATGCTTGCTATTGTTGCATATTTCGATTACGAGATATGGCAGATGGACGTCAAAACCGCTTTCCTCAACGGAAACCTATTGGGGGATGTTTATATGCAATAGCCTGATGGTTTTGTCGTGCCTAAATATGCAAACAAGGTTTGTAAGTTAAATCGGTCCATTTATAGACTGAAGCAAACGTCGCATTCTTGGAACCAACGTTTTGATGAGATCATAAAAGAATATGATTTCGTTCAAAACGAAGATGATCCGTGTGTCTACAAGAAGGTTAGTGGGAGCGCACTGACTTTCATTGTCCTTTATGTTGACGATGTATTGCTTATGGGCAATGACATTCCCATGTTAACATCGGTGAAAGCTTGGCTTTCATTAAAATTCTCCATGAAAGATATGAGAGAAGCATCCTTTATTCTGGGAATAAAGATCTACCGGGATAGATCTAGAAAGCTGCTTGGACTCTCCCAGAGCACGTACATTGACAAAGTGTTGAAAAGATTCAACATGGATCAGTCCATGAGGGGACTGTTGCCAATGTCACATGGCGTCACTCTATCTAAGGACATGTGTTCTAAAACTCAAGATGAGAGAGACAACATAAGTCGGATACCGTTCGCCTCAGCAGTCGGATCGATCAATAATGCCATGATATGTACGCGACCTGATGTCTCCTATGCTTTGAACATGTGTAGTCGCTATCAGGCCGATCCAGGTGAAGGTCACTGGACAATTATGACCTATCGCGTCACTATTTGTAAAAGACATTGTGTTTTTGTACAAATTAATTATGTAGCAAAGGAAATTGCCTTTTATCATTTCGTAATTAGATTACTTAAATGTGTGAATGATGAAAGTCCTTATGATTAGTTTCGGATTGAGATGATATGAAAAAGTATCAATCCACGACGGTTTAATCATTAAATATCCCTAGTCGTAGTATTATCGAGACTGGATATAGATAATGCGGAATAGACTAGTATAGCACTTGTGCGTGTTATGGAAGCGTAACAATACAGTTCTCATATATTTAAGTATTGGATACTTATGCAAGTGTGGTAGGAGGTTGTGTTTACCGATGGTACGGAAACATCTTCGCTCTGGATAGACCCCTCAGAATCCCATTGGTAGTATGACTCTGTGTCAATGGGAGTCCGCATCAGGGTAGGTGTATTTGGTCTTAACCTGAGACTTGCATCGCTATTACTTGCGACAATCAATACGCTTTGGTTTTGGTCATCCAAGACTTTAACAGGTTATATGTACGCCTCTTCTGGGTTTATAGAGAATCGTAGTGTATTGGGTGTGATGTCAAGACGAAAGTATCACTTCAGTCATATGGAGATGATGGTCACGCAGGGATACAGAACTGGTTCTCTTAAGGGTTGCAACCATCGGGATAATATGACTAGGTCATGATTATCTGATTATAAATAGACTAGTTGCTAGTGATCTGATATATGCTTCGTACGGGGCAGACACTATTCGACCCCAGGTCTTGCATGTGACATCTGATACTGGATCGAGATACGCAATACTACGTATACTATGCCTGACATAGATTATATATTCCATTAAGAATATTTCAGGAGAATTGGGTAGGCATGACGCTTTGCTAGAAGCCAACCTTGTCTCGTAAATCTGTAAGAACGTAGTACTAGGCACGTACGTGTTCGGATAGTCCGACTTCCGAATTTACTGCCAACATATCCAGGGATCTTTTGGGTCGCTTCCCGAATATTCACCAATTACGTATGATTCGAACTTTATTAATCTGGATTATTAGCGGAGAGACTTTATCTGGGATAAAGTACTATTCGAAGAGAGAGAACAATTAATTTGGAATTAATCGATAAAATAATATATTCGATATATTATACGAAATTGGATTTCGACGCGGAATTAAAATTGGATTTTAATTCGGGCTAACGATTTATTTAGAATTAATTTGCAAGCGACATGAATAGTAATTTTGCTAGGCATAATTATTTAATTGAATTTGATTTAATTACGTCGCAATGGAAAATTCATTAATTCAGAATTAACGAACCCGAGCTCGGAATGTATTTGCGGGCCCACTTTGATTTTGAATTAAAGTGGGGCCCATAAGTCACATCGCGAGTCACATCACTTGTCACTTTAGTGATAGATGTCAAGTCACCATTTTGGTGAGTGACATGCAGTCACTATTCAAGATGTTGGTTGGTGTGGACATTTAATGCAATTTTGGAGCCAAAATTTTGGTTGACTTTTTGAAAGCATATACCAAAATTTTTGGTAATTGAATTTCATTATTGTTTTTTGGAAAAACAAATAACAAAACAAAAGAAACTCTTTCTCTCCCTTTAAAGCTCCAAAACCGTGAGCCTCCTCCATTGAAAGAAGAATTGTTTTTCTTTCAAATCTTGCTAGCACACTTCAAGGATCAATACAAGGTGATAGGGAAACCAAACTTAGAGCTTGGAATCCTTTGGAAGCTTGGAGCTTGTTCATCTTCTTCAACAAAACAAGCCTTGGCCGAATACATCAAGCAATGAGGAAATTTTTGTTGATCTCGCATCCAAAAACCGATCTTTGTAAGTATGATTCCACCATACGTCTTAGTTGTATTCATTTATTTTCATTGCTTATATTGATCTTGGGACCACCTTAGAAACCAACAGAAACTTTTTCACCCATTGCCATGATTAAATCCATTCGGATAATGCTTGCTATTGCTGCATATTTCGATTACGAGATTTGACAGATGGACGTCAAAACCGCTTTCCTTAACGAAAACCTTTTGGAGGATGTTTATATGCAACAGCCTGATGGTTTTGTCGTACCAAAACTTGCAGACAAGATTTGTAAGTTAAATCAATCCATTTATGGATTGAAGCAAGCATCGAGTTTTTGGAACCAACGTTTTGATGAGATCTTAAAAGAATATGATTTCGTTCAAAACGAAGATGATCCTTGTGTATATAACAAGGTTAGTGGGAGCGTACTAACATTCATTGTCCTTTACATTGATGATGTATTGCTTATTGGCAATGACATTCCCATGTTAACATCGGTGAAAGCTTGGCTTTCATTAAAATTCTCCATGAAGGATTTGGGAGAAGCAGCCTTTATTCTAGGAATAAAGATCTACTGGGATAGATCTAGAAAGCTGCTTGGACTCTCCCAGAGCACGTACATTGACAAAGTGTTGAAAAGATTCAACATGGATCAGTCCAAGAGGGGACTGTTGCCATTTTCACATGGCGTCACTCTATCTAAGGACATGTGTCCTAAAACTCAAGATGAGAGAGACAATATGAGTCAGATATCATTCGCCTCGGCAGTCGAATCAATCATGTATGCCATGATATGTACGCGACCTGATGTCTCGTATGCTTTGAGCATGTGTAGTCGATATGAGGCCGATCCAGGTGATAGTCACTGGATGGCGGTTAAAAAATATCCTTAAGTATCTTAGACGAACTAAGGATGCTTTCTTAATCTATGGAGATTGAGAACTTGATGTAACGGGGTTTACTGATGCAAGTTTCCAAACCGATAAAGACGACTCCAAGTCGCAATCCGGTTACATATTTTGTTTGAATAACGGAGTAGTAAGCTGGAAATCTTCCAAGCAAGAGACTGTTGCCGATTCAATAGCAGAAGCCGAGTATATTGTTGCAGCTGAAGCAACAAAAGAGGCAGTTTGGATCCGTAAATTCCTAATTGGATTAGGAGTAGTTCTGTTAGTAGCTGAGCCCGTTTCATTGTATTGTGACAATTATTGGGCTATAACGCAGGCTAAGAAACCACGGTCTCATCAACGATCCAAGCATGTTCCTCGACGTTTCCATTTGATTCGTGAGATCATACATCATGGCGATGTGAAGATCGAGAAGGTCGCATCAGAGGACAAAATTACAAATTCGTTAACGAAAGCTATTCCTCAGCAAAAGTTTGAGCGACATGTACATAGTTCGGGTATTAGATGCTTGAATGACTGGCTATAGGCCAAGGGGGAGATTTTTAGACAATTATGACCCATAGCGTCACTATTTGTAAAAGACAATATGGTTTTTGTACAAATTAATTATGTAGCAATGGAAATCGCATTTTATCATTTTGTAATTTGATTACTTAAATATATAAATGATAAAAGTCTATATGATTAGTTCCAGATGATAAGATATGAGACAGTATCAATCCATAAAGGTTTAATCATTAAATATCCCTAGTCGTAGTATTATCGAGACTGGACATCGATAATGTGGAATAGACTAGTATTGCACATGTGCGTGTTATGAAAGCGTAACTGCATAGTTCTCATATATTTAAGTATTGGATACTTATGCAAATGTGATAGGAGGTTGTGTTTACCGATGGTATGGAAACAGCTTCGCTCTGGATAAACCCCGCAGAATCCCATTAGTAGTTTGACTATGTGTCTATGGGAGTCCGCATCAGGGTAGTTGTATTTGGTCTTAATCTGAGACTTGCATCGCTAGTACTTGTGACAATCAATACGCTTTGGTTTTGGTCGTACAGGACTTTAACAGGTTATGTGTACGCCTCTTCTGGGTTTATTGAGAATCGTAGGAAGAATCACTTCAGTCATCTGGAGATGATGATCATGCAAGGATACAAAACTGGTACTATAAATTGGTTGCAACCATCGGTATAATATGACATGGTCATGATTATCCGATTAAATAGACTAGTTGCTTGTAATCATATATATGCTTCGTACGGGGCAGACACTATTCCAGCCCCAGGCCTTGCATGTGACATCCGATATTGGATCCCAATACACAATACTACGTATACTACGCCTGATACAGATTATATATATTCTATTATGAATATTTCTGGAGAATTGGGTAGGCACGGTGCTTTGCTAGAAGCTTACCATGTCTCGTAAATCGGTAAAAACATAGTACCAGGTACGTACGTGTTCGGATAGTCTGACGACTGGATTTACTGCCAACATATCCAGGGATCTATTGGGTCGCTTCCCGAAGATTCACTGATGACGTATGATTCGAGCATAATTAATCTGGGATTAATTACTGAGAGATTTTATCTAGGATAAAATACTATTTGAAGAGAGAGAACGATTAATTTGGAATTGATCGATAAAATAATATTCGATATATTAAATGAAATTATATTTCGACACGGAATTAAAATTGGATTTTAATTTGGGCAAACGAATTAATATAGAATTAATTCGCTAGCGATGTGAATAGTAATTTTACTAGACATAATTATTTAATTAAATTTGATTTAATTACGTCGCAATAGAAAGTTCGTTAATTCGGAATTAGCGAACCCAAGTCCGGGAGTGTTTGCGGGCCCACTCGGATTTTGAATCAAGTGGGGCCCACATGTCACATCAGTTGTCACATCACTTGTCACTTTAGTTACTTTTGGTGATGGGTTTTGGTGAGAATGATGATGACTTGCCTTACACTCAATTTGATGGCATGAATGACTAATACCAAATATTTGGTATATCATTTTAATTGATTTTTGAAATCAAAATAGAAGTCAACAGACACAACTCATTCCATCACTCTCCCTCTCGGTTTTGAGAAGCAAAATACTCTCCCTCTTTTTCTTCTATTTTCGTGGGCTACACAAGGAAGAAGAAGAAAATTTGTTGTAAATTTTCAAGTTGCTAGCACATCAAGGAATCATCCAAGGTGATAGGGAAACCATCCCAATAGCTTGGAATCAAAAGACAAAGCTTGGAGCTTGGATCTTGGAGCTTGGCCGAAAATCTTGAAGAATTTGTTTTGTGTTTAACGCATCCTAAAACCGCTCATTGTAAGTATGATTCTGCCATACTTCTTTATGTATTCACATGTTTTATGCTTAAGTATGTGTTGGTAATTTCTAAGGTCCCAAGATCAAATCAAGACATGAAAACATGCGTGAATACACCAACGAAGATAGCGGAATACTTACATTGATCGGTTATGTCGATTTGAAGATGAATCATGCCCAAAAACGCACTGCCTTTGTAAGCCCACTGCAGCAGTCCATGTTCACTGTCTTGGCAGTTTCGGGTCTCAAAACGAAGCTCCAAACTCCATCGGATGAGTCCCACCTCATGGTCGAACCTTCCCTACCACCTTCGCAAGACTTGAAAGTGTGCTAGCACTTGATTTCTCACCATGAGAAAACACTCTTGGCTTCCCTTTGTTCATGCCATTTCTGGTTCCAAACCAGTGAAGATTTTCTTCATTTGGGCGTGAGAGAAGAGAGAAAATGAGAGAGAAGAAGTTTGTGTTAAGTTAAAATGATTTACCAAAAATCAATTATATTTATGCCATAATTTTATTAATTAATAATAAAATTATGACACAAAACATGCAATGGCTTAGAGTGTCAAACACTCAAACTCCATGCAATGACATTGAGTGCAATGTACACAATCTACATGCAAAGCAT
>SKCR01011763.1:0-52336 GCA_019454045.1 Zanthoxylum bungeanum | reverse complement strand
CCAACTTCTGCATCAGAACCACAACAACCACCTCAACAACCACACAGATCATCTCGACCTCACTCCTTAACTCAAATGGTCACTAGATTGGAATCTCAGTAGGGATACATGGTTCAGCTGCTCGAACGAATAGCATGACAAGTGGGGATACAAGATGACCAGTTTCCACCACATCCAAATATCGACAGTGACGAGGAGGAGACAGATGATTAAACTCAGGTATTATTGTTCCCTTCTATTTATTTATGTTTTGTAACGCATTGGGGACAATGCTTGATTTAGGTTTGGGGGTGTGGGTCTGCTTTTAAATTTTTTCAAAATTCCGTTAAAATTTTTCTTTTCTGCATGGCGTGTGTTGAATTTCAGTATTTTTATTTTTGTCTGTATTATGTGTGTTTTAAAATCGTTAAAACCAAAAAAAAAGGTCTGATGATTTGATTGTTTGTTTAGCTAACAAGTTTTAGGAAAAGATAAATGCTAATTACACTTTTATCCCTAATTTGAATTTCATATCTAGGTCAGACTCGTGAGCACTTAAGAAAATAGTTTTGTAAGCAGTTAGATAATAAGGAATTAACAAAGTGACTAGTTAAAATAATCGGTGGTTGATGAATGACCGTTTGACTGAGTTTCTGTTTCTGTCTACAAGTATTTGTGATGTGAGGTATGTAAAAAAAAAAACGTCTGAGATCCGAGTTATTAATTATGTAAGGGTGTTTTAACACTTAGTGCCCTAAAACCATCTGGTTTGGGAGTCACTGGCCCAAAGCTCGCTACATAGATCAAAGATGTTACAATATATATATATATATATATATATATATATATATATATATATATATATATATATATATATATATCTGAAGTCTGAGTAATTAAGTCCGTATGGGTGTCTTAACACCTGGTGCCCTAAAGCCAACTGGTTTGGGAGTCACTGACCCAAAGCTCATTACATAGATGGAAATAAGTCCTCGTGGGATCGATATTTTTATACTACTTGAATGATACATACGCTTGCGTTATACGTGTGTGTTTATGCCGGTCTCCGGTTAAGTTTTTGGCGTCGTTGCCGGGGATCGAACCAGGGTCGTTCGCGTGACAGGCGGAAATACTTACCACTTAATACAACGAGGACTTAATTCCAACAAACCAGTGCCAATCTTGGATCTTGAGTAAGAATCACTCAATGGAAGGAAAACGCTTAATATTTATTGAGGGTTTTTCGCGTAAATTGGCTACCAATTTATTATCTTTGTTAGGTCTCATCATACACCCTTAAGCATGCATTCTAAAAGCATAATAAGGCGCGGAAAATAAATTAATAACGATATGCAGATGGATATCTCACAGATTGTTCCTAGAACAAATCACTCCATTTCCTCTCCCCGGCTAGCACTATTTTTACTTCTACCAAATTACATAATACAATTAAAGAAACCTCATTAACATTGAGGGGAATTAGGTGAGAAGAGAATTACAAAGAATCAAGAGAGATAAGGCTGGACACGCAGGTCCAATTTAATAAATTCTAAATTTACAACAATTTCCAAAATTGCCCTTTCCCTTCTAATATCCATCTGATACCAAAGCCCAATTAAGGAATCACCCTATTTGCCAAGAAACCAATTTAGGCCCATAAGGCCCAATTAAACATAAAAGGCCCATTTGTCATATTTGGACTTTATGGAATGATTTAGGCCTAATTTGGATCCAATCCAATTTACCTAAACCAACTTGGCCCAACCAAGCCCATTAGGTCCAAATACAACATTTTAAGCCCAATTCTAAATAAAGGCCAACTAATTAAATTTTAAAATTCCAAATTTCATAATTTAATTAATTAAAGTGTATTACATTAATTAATTATCTAAATTAACATTTCCAAAGTATCAATTTAATCAACTAATCATGCTTGAATTTGTCCAACACATGTCCAACATTATTGAAACAAAAAATCATCTCATTTCATGCTTACTAGGTCACGGCATTTTGAGGGTTTTTTGTCCGATTCTGATTTCAATCCAATTGAATCTTAAATCATTATTTCCCAAGTCTTTAAACACATCCAATGGTCATAAAAAAAAATACCATGACTTTAGGGCTACTATGCATTCGGCCAACATGCAAAAATTGGGGAAAATTAATCCAATTCAATTTTCTTCAAATTGATCGCATATAACTCCAAGTTATCCATATACGAGCATGCTCAAACAAACAATTTGGTTAAATCATGCTCAAATCAAATTTACCCAAATATTACCCTAAATTCAATTTTCATGCTTATTCAAGGCTCTGATACCATTGTTGTTCTCTAAGACAATCCAAGATCAATATAAGCAATGAAAAATTGTGAATACAAAAGTAAAGTATGGCGGAATCATACTTACATTGAACGGATTTAGGATGCGTCAAATATAAAACTTTCTCTTCCAAGTTTTCGGCCAAACTCCTCTTTGGGGAATGGGATCCAAGCTCCAAGCTTTTGAGTTGATTCCAAGCTTTTGGGATGGTTTCCCTATCACATTGGATGATTCCTTGATGTGCTAGCAACTTAGAAAATTTGCAACAAATTTTCTTAATCTTCACTTGCAACTCTCGGCAATGAGAGAAAATGAGAGGGAGAGTGAAATTGGTTTCCAAAATCGTGAGTGAGAGAGATAGAATGAATTGTGTTGACTTGTGTTTTTGATTTCAAAAATCTAATAATCATATACCAAACATTTGGTATTAGTCAATCAAGCCATCAACTTTAGGAAGTGTGTTGAACAAGTCTTCACTAACTTCACAAAAACCCATCAATTAAAGTGACAAGTGATGTGACATGTGGGCCCCTCTTGATTCAAAATCTGAGTGGGCCCGCAACACATCCCGGGCTCAGGTTCGCTAATTCTGAATTAACGAATTATCCGTTGCGACATAATTAAATCAAATTTAATTAAATAATTATGCCAAGCAAAATTACTATTCACGTCGCTCGCGAATTAATTCTAAATTAATTCGTTTGCCCGAATTAAAATACAATTTTAATTCCGCGTCGAAATCTAATTTCGTTTAATATATCGAATATATTATTTTATCGATTAATTCCAAATTAATCGTTCTCTCTCTCTTCAAATAGTATTTTATCCTAGATAAAATCTCTCCATAATTAATCACAGATTAATTATGCTCGAATCATACGTCATCGGTGAATCTTCGGGAAGCGACCCAAGAGATCCCTGGATATGTTGGCAGTAAATCCGGTCATCGGACTATCCAAACACATACGTACCTCGTACTACGTTTTTACCGATTTACTAGACATGGTTGGCTTCTAGCAAAGCACCGTGCCTACCCAATTCTCTAGAAATATTATTAATGAATATATATAATCTATGTCAGGCGTAGTATACGTAGTATTGCGTATTGCGATCCAGTATCGGATGTCACATGCAAGGCCTGAGGCTGGAATAGTGTCTGCCCCGTACGAAGCATATATCGGATTACAAGCAACTAGTCTCTTTAATCGGATAATCATGACCATGTCATATTATCTCGATGGTTGCAACCATTTAGAGTACCAGTTTTGTATCCCTGCGTGATCATCATCTCCATAAGACTGAAGTGATACTTCCATCTTGACATCACACCCAATACACTACGATTCTCAATAAACCCAGAAGAGGCGTACACAGAACCTGTTAAAGTCCTGGACGACCAAAATCAAAGCGTATGGATTGTCGCAAGTACTAGTGATGCAAGTCTCAGGTTAAGACCAAATACACATACCCTGATGCGGATTCCCATAGACACATAGTCATACTACCAATGGGATTCCGCGGGGTATATCCAGAGCGAAGCTATTTTTGTACCATCGGTAAACACAACCTCCTATCACACTTGCATAAGTATCCAATACTTAAATATATGAGAAATTTGCTGTTACGCTTCCATAACACGCACAAGTGCAATACTAGTCTATTCCGCATTATCGATGTCTAATCTTGATAATACTACGACTAGGGATATTTAATGATTAAACTGTTATGGATTGATACTGTCTCATATCTTATAATCCGGAACTAATCATAAGGACTTTTATCATTTATATATTTAAGTAATCAAATTACAAAATGATAAAATATAATTTCCATTGCTACATAATTAATTTGAAAAAAAACCACAATGACTTTTACAAATAGTGATGTTATGTGTCATAATTGTCTAACAGTTTGACTAACAGTCTTGGAAGGAACTTGGTTTAGTAGTAGTGTTGCAGTTTCTAAAGCAAGACCTCAAAATGAAAGAGGTAGATCCGTGCCTGACATCATTGATCGGACCATATCTAATAATGTATGATTTCTCATTTCAGAGACCTCATTATGTTGTGGAGTTCCCGGAGGAGTCCACTAGGAAACAATGCCATTTTCTCTCAAGTAATCTTGAAATTCGTTGCTTAAGTATTCACCACCTCGGTCAGACCTTAGTGACTGAATACTTTTATTAAGCTGGTTTTCTACTTCAGCCTTGAAATCTTTGAATTTCTCAAAGGCTTCATATTTGTACCGCATAAGGTACACATACCCATATCGCGAATGATTATCGATAAAGGTAGTGAAGTAGAAGAATCCACCTCTAGCGGTGACTGACATTGGTCCGCATACATCAGAGTGCATAAGTTCTAATGTCTCCGCTGCACGCTGTCATTTACCTTTGAAGGGTAATTTGGTCATTTTACCAAGTAAACAAGACTTACAAGTTCCATAAGGTTCATATTTGAAGGGTCTGAAATACCCATCCTTATGTAGCTTAGTTAATCTTGTTTCATTGATATGACCTAAACGACTGTGCCATAAAAGTGATTCATTGAGATTACTCGAGTTAACGTTGTATATATTAGAGGTTGAACATTCTTTGTTAGTTTGTAAGATATAGATACCATTATTCAAAATACCATATCCATATTTTATTTCATTGAAATAAATAGAACATTCATTACAACTTATTAAGCATGAAAAGCTTTTTTTACATAAAGAAGAAATTGAAATGATGTTCTTTACTAGAGAAGGTACATAAACGCAATCTTCTAAGTCTAAAACTAAACCATTCGGCAAAACTAATGAATAAGTCCCCACGCACAATGCAGTCAGTTTTGCTCCATTCCCATGCGTAAGTCAACCTCCCCATGACGGAGTCTCCTACTGTTTCTCAGGCCCTGCACATTGTTACACAAGTGAGTCCCACAACCGGTGTCAAGCACCCAAGTAGAAGGTTCAGAGTTTTAAGAATATAGTTCAATCATATACAACATACCTGAAGTATTGGGCTTCTTGGTCTCTTGGGCTTCTCTAGCTTCCTTGGCTTTTAAGGATTTACATTCTTTCTTCCAATGACCATTCTTTCCACAAAAGAAACATTTCCCCTTTCCATTTTTCTTCTCCACCTTACCATTGGGCTTTAGGTGATCTGGAGCCTTGGCCTTGCCCTTATTTTTCTTTGGGCCTCGTGGCTTCATGTCCGTACTCGTAAGCATGACATATGTTTTAAGCTCCGGTTTCAAGTC
This sequence comes from Zanthoxylum bungeanum, assembly GCA_019454045.1. Classification (NCBI taxonomy): domain Eukaryota; kingdom Viridiplantae; phylum Streptophyta; class Magnoliopsida; order Sapindales; family Rutaceae; genus Zanthoxylum; species Zanthoxylum bungeanum. Next base: position 46,794 of record SKCR01011763.1, on the reverse strand, counting down.
CTTCTCTGCTTGCTTTATCAGATTGTGCAATTCTGCTAAAGTAGCTTCTTTATCAGACAGATGAAACTACATAATAAAGTTAGAGAATTCTTTTGGTAAGGACTGAAGAATTATATCCTGACATATCTCATGATCCATGATGAACCAGGGGTTGGCCAATTTTTCAATGTGGTCAATCATCTTAAAAACATGTCCACTAACAGATCCTTCCTTATACCTTGTTTGGAATAAGACACATGACACTTGTAATCTCACGGTATGAACGGAAGTTGCATACAACTCCTTCAAGTAAAAGATGATGGTTTGAGTATCCATATCTTCGTGAGCTTTCTGAAGTTCGTCCGACATAGAGCCAAGCATATGAAAACTGCTTGCTCATCATCATCGACGTGTTTCTTCCAAGCATCGAATGTGTTTTGGTCAGCATCTTATGCGGGTTTAGGGGGAAATGGTCTTTCAAGAACATAGAAAATCTTTTCTTATCGTAAGACAATTTTAAGATTTCTAAACCAGTCGTTGTAGTTGTCCCATTTGAGCTTATGCTCATCAAGGATGGAACGAAGTGATACTCTGTTTGCCATTTGAATGTTTGTGAAATATTTTAACCCACATGTTAAGAGAGAATGTTAAAATTAGGAATATGTTTTTCATTAATGTTTCATAATAACATGGGCTTTTAATATTATGAAGTTGCTCCCACTCAATTATTTTAAAATTTTAAGCAAATTGCATCAACCCCAATATGATGGATTTCTTGTGGGCAAGGATCCCATTATCATCAATTCATAACTCCGTCTAGGGTCGGTCGTTATAAATACGATAATTAGGTAGGTTCCCAACCAATTCATGATATAAATCACAATTCCTTGATCATTAGGTTGGGCAATCAAACATGCCATAGCTTATGCTAGTCCTTGTGGACACCCAATCTTTGCCATTAAGTTATAAGACCACGCCTAAGGGTCCCTGCGTCTTATGACTCAGAAAAGTCAAACCATTGTCAATAGTACGATTTAGGGACAAATTGGTATTGGTCAGTCTGGTAAAGCCTAGTCCTGCCAATACGGTTTAAGCCATTTGGGTCTATACTTTACAATGGGAGGCAAATTTTAGACTTAAATTATTATTGAGGATTTTAGCAATTTTAAGTGAATAACTGTCAAATGGATTCCTCCATTGAAAATTCTCCAGAGGGAGGGTGGAGCGAACTCTCTTAAATACCCTTACCTCTTAGGCTCTTATTGCCTTGGTGACAGGAATAAACAATAGATCCTCCAAATTAGTCCAACACTTTAAATATGCTTTAAGGTAAGCTTTGAGTAAATGATTATCTAGATGTCTTCACAACTTTTCCTTTTTGCTATAAAAAGGTAGTGAGTGAAGGAAGACACAAAATCATTATCTAACTCTAGTAATACCTTTGGTTAAATTAACTTTAGTTTGGAAAGTTTTATTAACCTCTTGGTCCCAACCCACTTGTATCTTTTATAATGTCTTTTATTATAAACAAGTGATTTATATTTATTATCCTTAAAGGTAATAAATCTCTAAGTTCATCACATAATAATTATTTCGCTAAGGGATAAGCAATACACTCTCTATTTCTTAGAAAGTCTCTAGATGCTTGCACCCTAAAATAATCATGCCAATTATAATCATACATAGAATCATCAAGCATATGAGTTTTAATATGTTGGAATTATTTTAGGCATTAAATAACTCTGATTAATATTTAATTATGATATTGCATTTTATTTTATTCAAATAAATTTACTATTCATGTTTTTCTGCAGACGTGTGAACGTTAAATGTAATTTCACAATTCAAATCTTAACCAAATCATGCAAAACTTGTGCCTAAAATTAAGGTCAGAGTGTTAGCTTTCCAACGAGCTTTTATACAACCAATTCCGAGTTCAAATGAGTTAGAACTAATCAAAACAAAAACAGCGCGCTGATACCACTGTTGGGAAGTGGCCGCGAGTGCGCAGCGGAAAAATAAATAATTAAAATGATGGTACCGCTATCCCTTTGCCCAATACCCATTTGTTTTGATTATTCTACAAGCCTAGGCATGTTATCATATATTCTAAGCATAAAAACTCATAAAACATGCAAAGAACATAAACCTAAACATGCTAACAATCATAAGAACTCTAATTAAAATAAAGAAAGAAAATGACTTACTTGAACCGAAGACTCCTCCAGTCCTCCCTCCAATCTACAAGATTTTCTCGAACTCAGCAAGCTCTTCCACATTCCAAAGAGCCACCCAAGTGTGTGGCCTCCAAAGGTGCACACACCCAAGTCAAAACTCAACGGCAAGACTACGCCTTGAATGCACGGGTATTTTGCCCTTGGTGCTAGCCTAGGAAAATACCTCAAAACTTTTAACTCAAGGTTCCTCTAGTCAATTGGACTTAAGGAACCTCAAAATCAGTGGCTTACTCTTAAACTTTAGAGTTGCTCACTTATATAAACCCAAGATATGAAAGGTTTGGTGTAAAATTTTGTGAAGAATTCTTTGGGTTTATATTGTGCTCCAAAGATAACAAAATTAATTAAGAATCTGATGTGGGATAAAAGCCAATTTAATCTTAGCCATTGGATCTTAATTTAGTGGTTTAATGAGATTATAAAACTCTAATAAGAGTTTGAGCCAATCCGGATCGTATTTATGTCCGATTCATGAATACGATCAATGTCTTTTTCCATAATATTACTTATTTATTGGTAGCACCTCTTATCTTTTATACACATATTCAATCTAATTGCGATTAAATATCTAATTATGATTAGATTGAAACTAAATCTAATTTTGTGATACGTGTATATTAGACAAAGACCATAGGATTTACAACGTAGTGCGCAGTTACAACATAGTTTGTAATTGACATTGGAAAGCGTCACTATAAGTTGTATATCCTTAAATAAAGTTCCTGGTCAAGATTTGCTAACACGGGCCAGTTAGTAAAATCCACTGAGACCAGTACATGTCGTATATCATGACTTGTTCCGATGGTTTATCCCAATGAACCATGAGTCTCGGGAGACTCGTATAGACATGTAGGTGTTTATTTGATAAACACTGAACGACTCACTGAAGATTTCTTAATAGATGGTACACCAACGTCAATAGGAATCTTCTCGAGTTGAGCGAGCATAGTGGTCCTTAGACTTGAGATACCACTGTGGATATATGAGTTATCCTCCACACTTGGATGGTAGTCACGTCACCGATCAATTTAGATCAGACCTTCGTCTATTCATTGAGTGTGGACTAATGCTAATGATATCCTATGCGTATCAAGATAGAATCTGTCAGTCCTATGTATAGGGCATAGGTATTGTTAGGGATATGCCCTATACCCAACTTGTCGATGGGCTATATGTACATGTATTTATAATATTTTCATTAATTAATAAAATGGAAATCTTTATTATACGTGTCTTACATAAATTATATGAATCATCAAACACTGTTATAAAGCCCTTGGAGTAATAAGATGATGGCTTACACGCCTTATGAAAATCATTACTCTTAAACGTTCCTAGTCATAGTTTTGTGAATAATCTGGGCGTTCACAAAGCAGAGAGACTAGCATGATGATATGATCCGACCTTAAGTGGGGTAACCAATCTCATAGGCTACTAGCGGAGATCCGTCCGCTTGGTGTATCACATGGATGCATGAGTTGCTCGTGTCCATCCAACTAACTGCCGAAAATTTTCACATGGAGTGTTTATCTAATGTGTTTGTGAGAACTTTCATGTATCGATTGTATGACTAGTCCTTATACTTGAGGTCTTTACAATCTTATGTGTGGATCAAATAACTTTGACATTCTCCTTCCCCGGTTCAAAAGATCCGGTCATAAGGGTATGATTGGGTCATTTTTTGAAACACATGAAGTTTGTAAACATACAACAGAGAATAGCCACTCTCTCGGATAATATTTTCTTATAAGAGTAGTATTCCAGTTCGCGGGTTGATATATGTGATCAGTGTTTGAGAATGTGGCCGCAGCGGAAGAATCATGTGAGATTCTTAGGTTAGCACGATTTATGACACTATCAACATCATACCTTGACTATATGGGTAGACACTTTCCATACCCTAGGTCAAACGGTGGGGATACAGTGAGGCGATGGACCGTATCATATGTAAATCGCATACAGAATGGGTATATATCATTCTTTCTCATTTGGGGGCCTTGGCATGTTGCTAGATGTCAACCTTGGTCATTGAAATCGAACGACCATCTGATCAGAGGATAATTTATGTTCGATTAAATTATCACGATTCATTTCATGTCCAATTTGAGGGGAACCCAAAATGTCACACACAACAAAGTCGAAATCAATGGTTAACAATACACAGTACAAATTTAACAGCATATATGATTGCTGTAGAAATTGTTCATAAATGGTTCAATGTGTTTAATTATTGAACAGATCATTTATGAGGTTCCATAGTGGCTTAGGGATTGGTGAAAGACGATATGGGCACTTTGGGAATTGGAATAAATAAATAAATAAATAATGTGAATAGTAACATGAATAGTAATATGAATAGTAAATTTTTTTATTTGTTATTTGTTTTGAATTCCAATTCGGCCCAAACTCTTATTAGGGTTTTATAATCTCATTAAACCACTAAATTAAGATCCAATGGCTAAGATTAAATTAGCATTTATCCCACATCGGATTCTTAATTAATTTTGTATTCTTTGGAGCACTTATATAAACCCAAAGAATTCTTCACAAATATTTGCACCAAACCTTTCATATCTTGGGTTTATATAAGTGAGCAACTCTAAAGTTTAAGAGTAAGCCACTGATTTTGAGGTTCCTTAAGTCTAATTGACTAGAGGAACCTCGAGTTAAAATTTTTGAGGTATTTACCTAGGCTAGCACCAAGGGCAAAATACTCGTGCACTCAAGGCGTAGTCTTGCCGTTGAGTTTTGGCTTTGGTGTGTGCATCTTTGGAGGCCACACACTTGGGTGGCTCTTTGGAACGTGGAAGAGCTTGCTGAGTTCGAGAAAAGCTTGTAGATTGGAGGAAGAACTAGAGAAGTCTTCGGTTCAAGTAAGTCATTTTCTTTCTTTATTTTAATTAGAGTTCTTATGATTTTTAGCATGTTTAGGTTATGTTCTTTGCATGTTTTATGAGTTTTTATGCTTAGAATACATAGTAACATGCCTAGGCTTGTAGAATAATAAAAACAAATGGGTATTGGGCAAAGCGATAGCGGCATCATAGTTTAATAATTTTAATTTTTCGTTGCGCACTCGCGGCCGCTTCCCAACAGGTATCCCACACGTGTTTGCAATCTAGTAAATCTATTACTGTGGTATAACTTCATAAATCAGTTCCGAGTATTATTTAGAGATCATAAATTTGAAAGTCGACTATATTATATCATAAGGATTTGACGTTCTTATATATATCTCAGGTATAATATGGATAGCCTGTGACAGAGGGATTATACGTATGCAATGACCTCGACTTGCATAGTTTAGCGAGATTATCTGTGGTCGTCATAATTCATGAGTGGGTAAATTATGGACACGAAATTGGATTTCATGACGGATAAACCTAAACTTAGAGAGTCCCACAATATGAAGTGTACTCGTTGAGCACTTGGGCAATGCGTTATGAATAATACATATTATTCATAATACTTCATCGGATTAAATGAGTTAATTCGAATCGTTTAAACGGTTAAATGAAAACACATGCTTTCGGGAATTTTGGTCAATCGTAATTATTGTGTATTTGTATTTGATACATAATTTGATTAGATTTACACTAATTATTCGTCAAATGAGACTTTGACACATGCCATTAATACATGTATTTGTTATTTAATGTAAATAAAAATACATATATAATAATAATTATATTAATTAATTATTTAGATATATGATGTTAAATATTTGAATAGTTAAATAATATCCATATTACATAAATGTTATGCAATATGTTTAATTATTATTTGTACATGTGGCATGTTTTAATTAAGCTTAATGTTTGCAAATTTGATTTGCTAATATAAAGCTTAATGTTATTTAATTGGATTAAATTTGGTAAATGACAAAAATAGCCTTCCTAAGTCGGCAATTGGTATTTTTAAAGTAAAACATTTCTTTTCTTCTCTAATTGCTTCCAATAGCCGAAACCCTCCTCCAAAGTGTTCCCAAATTATGTTTGATGATTCAACACGAAGGAAAGTGAAGGATAAACAAGAAAAGCTTAGGAAATTGGAGATTAAAATGCAATCTTTAATATTCTTGAGTTTAGAAAATTAGTTTCTTGTTCTTGAGATACTAGAATAGTTCTAGGGTTTGCTTAATTCTTAGAATTTGGGGCTTTTGAATTTGGAGGATGGATTTGGAGGCATATTGCATGTGTGAAGTTGATTTGGATGATATTATTGTAATATTTATTCAAATTGATCATTTGATGATATGTTGCCATTCTAGAGTGTTATGACCACTCTTATAATGCCTAGAATTGTTCTTGGGTGGTTCATTTCTGGTGACTTTGATTGGTGTTTTGATTAATATGATTAATGATGAAAAAGTTGGATTAAAGCATGAAAAATTGAGATATTTAGCTTCTGAATCAGATCTGGAAATATTGTTCATTTGGTGATGAAAAATATATCATATGAATGTATTGGATGTGTTTTGGGTGTTGGAACAATTGCCGGAAATTGTTTCGGAGTTGAAATAAGAATGGGAATATCATTTCCAAGAAATGATATATCATCATTACTCAGGACATTCACTGTCAATGCGCTCCCACTAACCTCCTTATATACACAAGAATTATTTTTGTTTTGAATTAAATCATACACCATTATGATTACATCAAAATGATAATTCCTAGAACTTAATGCTTGCTTCAATCCATATATGGATCGAATAACCTGCAAACCTAGTTTGCTTGTGATTGTTTGACAAAACCGTCAAGATGTGTAAACATCCTCCGAAAGGTTTCTGTTAAGGAAATCAGTTTTCCCGTTCAGCTGCCATATTTCATAAATGAAACATGCAGCATTAGCAAGCATTGTCGAAATGGATTTACTATGGCAACAGGTAAAAGGTTTCGTCGCAATCAACACAATGTTAATAACTCTACCTTTTCGCTACAATCCTAGCTTAGTACGTTGGTATGTTGCCATCCATGTATGTCTTCCTTGAAGACTTATTTAGTACCAATAGGCACAATGCCTTGCGGTACATCAACTAGTGTCTAAACATATTTGGTATACATGGAATCCACTTCAGAATTTATGGCACTTTGCCATAATAGGGAGTCGATACCTTGTATCACTTCCTTATATTTAGTCAGTTCGTGTTCCTCAAAAGATTGACATCTTTACGAGGTTAGATCAGAAACCCATACCCCAGGTTGTTTTCTGACTCTCATCGACCTACGCGGTTATTGTGTATTCGAAGATTATTGGTGTAGTTTCATCCTTGATGAACTATTTATGTTCCATTAGGATTCGACGCCTGGAATAGTATTGCTCTGATTTTCATCGAGTTTTACTATCCTCCCACTTACCACTGCATATCTGTATTCCTCTTAGGAAAACCGCATGGCGAGCAACAATTAAATTGTTCTCTAGTGAGTTGTATAAGTACTATACTTTGGTATCCCTAGGATAACCTATAATTGGCACTTATCCAATTTGGGTTATAGTTTGGTATCAACCAAACATATGCCTAGCATACCCAAATATTCAGGAATGTGAAACCCGGTTTCTTTCCTGTTCATATCTAATATGAAGTCTGTCAAACAGATTTTTATGGAACCTTATTCAAAATAAGTCTTGCACTGTTTATGAGTATCCGTTGAAGGAAATGGTAGCTCAGAGTGACTCATGATTAACCTTATCATGTCCAACAAAATTCGGTCTCTCATTTCGGACACACCGTCAAATTGACGTGTTCCGGGAGGAGTCCTCATTTATAGAATACTATACTATTTCAAGTATGCGAGAAACTCATTGCTTAAGTATTTTCCATCACGGTCTTACCGTGATAGTTTAATACTTTAGCCGATCTGTTTGTCTATTTCGTGTCGAAACTGTGAAAGTTTCCGATTTGTGTTTCAAAAGAAACACATAACCATACACGATGCCACATCCGTAAAGGTCACGAAATATTCATATCCACATCTAGCCTAGCTAGACATGGGCCCACTTGCTTCACTATGAACTAGGGCTAACAGATCGGTGGCACTGGCACTTTTACCAAGTAAATAGTGTTTTAGGCATTTTGCCCAATAAACTAGATTCATAGACTTTATTTGATTGGAATCAAATCAGTCCTAGTACCCACTCTTCAAAAGTGTGGATATACGAGTCTTGTTTAAATTGTGTCCCAGACAACAATGCCACATACAAGTTTCAACCTGATCAAATCAGTTTGAACTATTTGTTTGTCATGTTATACGTGTGAGATTTATTTATATTCTAAATATAAATTCTATTGTTCACATCTAATGTGTTTATCTCAATATCATCTTTATATAATAAAACACTTTAGTGTTCTAGAATATAAAGGTATATCCGCAACGGATTATACACTGATATAGAGATAATGTTTCTAGTCAAACTAGTTACATTATAACAGTTTCCTAATTTGCGTACATACCTAAAGGGTAGTTCCTAAACTTAGGTATCTACGGTTAAAACAGCGACTTTCGTCCCGTTTTCAATTCGCAGATTAATCTCAATAGAAGTCAGTATCATGCTCATAGCAGATTCTGAACATTAGTACATATTTATGTACCACACTAAGTATCTAAAATCCAATTTTAATACTAGTTGTGTACATATTTATGACAAACATATTTGAAGTCAGAGCCTTGCTCGTCTTCAATTCCTTCTTGGGATATATCCTTTTATCTTCCCAGAAGAATATAATGATTTTGCCTTTGCCATTTTCACATTCCAGAAGCCTTTGGCCAAGCTTTGGCCTTTTGGAATATCGAAGTAAAATGCGTCTTGCGCTACTTGCCTTATTGCAATATTTACTTCTAAAATCTAAGTATAGATTTATGAAGATCCTTCAATTTCAATATCATACTTTAAGAATCTAATCCTTAGTTCTGGTAAAGAAATTAAGGAGTCTATATGACAAGTATAATGGATTAAGCACTAAAGTTATCATTACATGAATATTCCAAATATCATGTTCCACTTATTGCTTAACTCCAGGCTTAGGCGAATACGTTATTTTATCAAGTAAGTAACTTATTAGTTTCCAGGACATCCTGAATTGATTCCCATTTGAAAATTAAACCATTTAAATACATCTCCCCTAAAGGAAAAATTATGTTTAAATGTCAATCTTGTCAATATATCTTGATTCTAATAGTTCCAATTTATTAATCACCGATTTGGTGTACTATATATTATAACGATTAATTATAGTCCAACTATGTTGGACAAAATGACCCATAGCGTCACTATTTGCACAGATAATTGTGTTGTTGTAGCAAATTAACTATGTGACAAGGAAATTGCACTCTCATCATTTGTGATTAGATCACCATAGATATATAAATGAAGAGAGGTCCATATGATTAGTTCCTGGACTGAGAATGATATGAGACAGTATCAGTCCCCGAAGGTTTAATCATTAAATATCCCTAGCCGGAGTATTATCGAGACTGGACATCGATAATGCGGAATAGGCTAGTATTGCACTTGTGTGCGTTGTGAGGGCACAACGCATAGTCTCATATATATAAGTATCAGATACTTATGCAAGTGCGATAGGAGGTCGTGTTTCACCGATGGTACGGGAAACAGCTTCGCTCTGGATAGACCCCTCGGAATCCCATTGGTATTATGACTATGTGTCTATGGGAGGCCGAAATCAAGGTAGGTGTGTATAGTCTTAACCTGAGACTTACATCGCTAATACTTGCGATAATCGGTAGACTTTGGTCTTGGTGGTACAGGGCTTTAACCGGTTCTGCGTACACCACTTCTGGGTTTATCAGAGAGTCGTAGTGTATTGGGTGTGATGTCAAGACGGAAGTATCACTCCAGTCATAGTGGAGATGATGTCACGCAGGATACGGTATTAGTGCTCTTAAGTGCTGGCCGGCCATCGGGATATTATGACAAGGTCATGTATATCCGATTATAGAGACTAGTTACCAGACATCCGACATGTGCTTCGGACGGGGCAGACACTTATCCAGCCCCAGCCCTAGCACGTGACTATCCGATACTGGGCTGATATACACAATACTACGGTATACTACGCTTGATACAGATCTATATATTCCTGTAAGAATATTTCTGGAGAATTGGGTAGGCATGGCGCTTTGCTAGAAGCCAACCTTGTCTTGTAAATCGGTATAAACGTAGTACGAGGTACTTACGTGTTCGGATAGTCCGACGACCGTATTTACTGCCAACATATCCGGAGATCTCATGGGTCGCTTCCCGAAGATTCACCGATGACGTATAACTCGCACTTGATTAATCTGGGATTAATTAGTAAAGAGAGAAGATTAATTTCTAGAGAGAGAAAATAATCTGGGATTAATTACAGAGATATTTTATCTGGGATAAAATATTAATTAAAGAGAGAGAACGATTAATTTGGAATTAATCGATAAAATAATATATTTGATATATTATTAAAATTGGATTTCGACGCGGAATTAAAATTAGATTTTAATTCGGGCGAACGAATTAATTTAGAATTAATTCGTTAGCGACGTGAATAGTGATTTCGCTAGGCGTAATCATTTAATTACGACGCGACGGAAAATTCGTTAATTTGGAATTAGCGAACCCGAGCCCGAGATTGTTTGCGAGCGCATTCGCATTTCGAATTCGAGTACGGCACGCAAGTCAAATCAAGCGTCAAATCGCAAGTCACATCAACGTCAAATCACATGTCACTTTGAGTGATGTGACATTTGAGTGATTGATATAAGTGATTTGTGGTGATTGACAAGCATTTAATGCTTTGTTTTTTTGGAATAGAAAAAAAAGGTAAATGGTTTATTATATATTTTGGAAATTATATAAAACCCTTTTAAATTTTTTAATTGGTAACTCATTCTCTCTCTCATTTTATTTTACGGTTTTAGGCTTTTGGAGCAAAAACCTTCATCTCTCTCTCACGGTCTCCATGACCGTTTTCTTCATCTTTTCTTCTGGTTTGACCGGCAAATGGAGAAGCTTTGGATCTTGTTGCAAGATCTAGTGCTAGCACACACCTTGGGTTATACATAGGTGATAGGGAAACGAATTTATGAGCTTGGAATTCCTTTTGAAGCTTGAAGCTTTGAGCTTCCATGGTGTTCATCAATGGCCGAATCATGGAGGAACCAAACCAGTCAAAACGAGCAGCCCACTGCCTTGAGAGCTGTTGCCGAGACTTGGAGGGAGGCAAAAACGCAGCTTGTTCTTCGCATCTCAAACCGATCTATGTGAGTAATGTTTCCGCCTTATTCCTTTGATGTATTCATGCGTTTTTTATGCTTGATTTCATGATCTTGGGACCTATATTAGAAACTCAACAATGGTATCTTGAGCTTTGATCAAGCATGAAAAAGTTAGGGTTAAAATTGGGTAAACTCGATTTAGGCATGATTTGGTTGAATTGTTTGATGAAGTATGCTTGAATGAGGTTGAATTGAAGTTGTGTATGATCAATTTCATGAAATTGGATTGGATTCAATTTTCCCTAAATTTTGGGCATGACAAATTGGGTAAAATCAATTGAAGCATGATTTGATTAAATTGATTGATTAAGTATGCTTAAATGTTGTTGAATTAATGATTGATTGGATCAATTTGAAGAAATTATGTTTGGAACAAATTTCCCCAATTTTTTATGTTGGCATAAAGTGACAAATTTGGGTAAACTTGATTTTGAGCATATTTTGTGAAATTGGATGAATGAGAATGCTTAAAGTATGTTTAATTTAAGATTGATTGGATCAATTTGTTGAAATTGTGTTTGGAACAAATTTCCCCAAATTGCTTATGTTGGCCGAAATTAAAGAACCCTAAATTTCTTGGTGATTTTGTTTGTTTGATCATTGGATGACTTAAAACAATTGGGTAATGTTGTTTTGAAGTTCAATTTGATTGAATTTTGATTTGGAACATTTTTCCCAAATTAAAGTGGCTTGGCCGAATTCAATTGAATTTGAAATTCATTGTGTTTTTTGATTTTAATTCATTGGATGAATTGAATTGATTTGGGAAATGATGATTGTGGATTCAATTGGATTGAAACCGAATCGGATTGGAAAAACCCCTAATTGCCGAGAACAAAAGCATGTAAATTGGGTTTGATTTTAATAAATTGTGTTGGACACTATTTAATGTTAAAGTGCATGATTAAGTATGCTAATTGATGTTTTAGAAATATTAATTGGGTGGTTAATTGTGTATTACACTTAGGTTAATTAATTATGGAATTTAGAATTTTATAAGTTAATTAATTGGGCTTATTTTTGGAAATTGGGCCTTTAAGGTTGTGATTGGGCTTTTGGGCTTTGTTGTACAAAGTTGAGTTTAGGCAAATTTGGTTGGATCCAATTGGGCCTAAAACCGCATCCATAAAGTCCAATTATGACTTAATGGACCTTAATTATTTAATTGGGCCTAATGGGCCAAAATTGATTTCTAGGCTTATGGGGTAACTCCCGGATTGGATTTTGGTTATTCGGTTTGACCCGAGTTGACCAAAAGTCCACGCCTTATAGAAATTAATTAAAAGCCCATTGGACTTTAATTAAATAAACATTAGATGTTAATCGGGCTTTGAGACCCGTTGCGATTAATTTGGAATTTAAGTCGTAAAGGTTCGTTAATAAAAGTGTAATATTTAATTTGGAATTAAATAGTGAATTAGAATTAAATGCGTATTAAATTGGATTTAATTATGTAGTTTAATTTAATTCAAGAATTCGTACTTTGAGTACTTATTCGCAAAACGAGTTTGACTCGAGCAAAAATCAAATCGTTGTTTGAACATTGGATGATCACTAATTATCAGATTAATTAATTGGATTAGATTGATTGATAACATGCTTGTATGAATACATGGTTGCGATGCATGAATAATGTATATCGGATGGATATTAGTCGGGTGGGACAATTTTGGAAATTGTAATAAATTTGATTTATTAATTGGACCTGCGTGTCCAGCCTTATCACCTCTATACTCTTTGTATTCTCTTCTCACCTATTCCCCTCAATGTAAATGAGGTTTCTTTAGAAGTGTAGTGTAACGGGTAGAAGTAAATACATGTGCTAGCTTTGGAGAGAGAAAATGAGAGATTTGATCTAGGATCAATGTAAAGTATCCATCCGCATATCATTATTATTTTATTTCATATGCGCTTTATTATGTGTTTAGAATGCATGTTTAAGGGTGTATGATGATGAGACCTTAATAAAGATAATAAATTGGTAGCCAATTTGCACGCGAAAAACCCTCGCTCAATATCAAGTGTTTTTCCTTCCATTGAGTGATTCTCACTCAAGATCCGAGATTGGCATTGGGTTGTTGGCCAAAGTCAAGCCCTTTGTCCGTCGAAGATGTGTTTGAATCACGAGAGCTTTGTTCCATATCGGTGTCTTGTCCAAGTTGTGGTTTGTTGGCCAAAGTCAAGACCACTTCTTGTCCATCGACATTGATTACGAAGCTTTCCATGGTCAATGGGTCACACTTGACTGGGATCACTAGGTTTGTTGTGCCAAAGCCAAGGCTTAGTTGATTCAGAGGAAAAAGGTTAGGTAATACATTGGATGTATTGGCATATATAAGATATATGTTTAGGATTTGGATATCCGCCTACTGGATCTAGGAATTGGATGGGATCCAATTGATCTTCGAGATCTACCTAGTTAATTATCATACAATTTGTTGGCCAAAGTCAAGATTGTGTGATATTTAACGGGATCCTAGCCCACTAGGAAACACGGTTTCCCGAGTACTCGACAGAGGGTTAGAGGCTCGCCGAAAAATAGTGGGAGGCAAGAATTGAATTTGCAATACTCGTTCAATTACTCGCCATACGCGCTCATTCAAATTATTTCGTCGTTAGATTAAATGTTAGTTGGACTAATATTTAAATTGTTGTTTTTATAAACAGTTGGACTGTATTATATTTGATTATATATAATTGGATTATATTAATCAATATATTTGAATTAATTAATTTCAGTTTACAGTTGATTTTATAGTTGGACTATAGTAATCAATGTAATTGAGGTTAATTAATTTAGATTATATTTGATTATATAGTTGGACTATTATAATCATTATAATAAATAGTACCACAAATCGTTGATTATATAGTTGGACTATTAGAATCAAGATATAAAAATGAAAGATTAATGTTTAAGACATAATCCTGGGCGAAAATGTATTTAAACGATTTTATTTTTCAAATTGGGAATAAATTTCAGGATGGTCCTGGAAAAATAATAACTTATTTTATTTGATAAAATAACGTATTATGCCTAAGCCTGGAGTTAAGCAAATAGTAGAGCATAATCTTTGGAAGATCATGTAATGATAACTTAAGTGCTTAATCCATTATGTTTGTCATAATTATGTTCACAGCAAGTATTAAAATTGGATTTTAGATACTTAGTGTGGTACATAAAATATATATATATTGATGTTCAGAATCTATTTTGAACAGGATACTGACTTCAATTGAGATTTATCTGCGAATTGAAAACGGGACGAAAGTCGCTGTTTTAACCGTAGATATCTGAATTTAGGAACTACCTTCGGGTTAGTACTTAAATTTAGAAACTGTTATAATGTAGCTAGTTTGACTAGAAACATTATCTCTATATCGCGTATAACCCGCTGCGGGTGTACCTTTATATTCTAGAACACTAAAGTGTTTCATTATATAAAGATGATATTGAGATAAACACATTAGATGTGAATAACAAATTTATATTTTGAATATAAATGATATCTCAATTATATAACATGACAAATAAATAGCTCAAATTGATTTGATCAGTTAAGAAACTTAATTGTGGCATAGTTGTCAGGGACACTACTAAACAAGAATCGTATATCCGCACTTTTGAAGAGCGGGTACTAGGACTGATTTGATTCCCTTCAAATAAAGTCTATGAATCTAGTCTATTTGGGCAAAGTGCCTAAAAAACTATTTACTTGGTAAAAGTGTAAATGCCACCGATCTGTTAGCCCTACTTCATAGTGAAGCAAGTGGGCCCATGTCTAGCTAGGCTAGATATGGATATGAATATTTTGTGACCTGTACGGATGTGGCATCGCGTATGGTTATGTGTTTCTTTTGAAACACAAATCGGAAACTTTTAGAGTTTCGACACGAAATAGACAATAGATCGGCTAAAGTATTAAACCGTCATGGTAAGACTGTAATGGAAAATACTTAAGCAATAAGTTTCTAGTTTTTATGAAAGAGTATAGTATTCTTTCAATAAGGACTCCTCCCGGATACGTCAGTTGACGGTGTGTCCGAACGGATTACCGAATTTTGTTAGACATAATAAGGTTATGGTTTAGTTCAAATCAAGGTCCCAAGGATCACAAACAAAGCATAAAAATCACATATGAACACATCAAAGGAGGTGGCGGAATCAACTCACATTGAATTCGGTTTTGATGGATGAAGAACAATGCGTTTTTGGCTCCCTCCAAGTCACGGCAGTAGCTTCATCTTGCAGTGGGCTGTGCGATTTGGACTGGTTTGGATCCTCCAAGATTCGGCCATTGTGAGCACCATTGAAGCTCAAAGCTTCAAGCTTCCAAAGCTCATAATTCGCTTCCCTATCACCTTTGTATCACTCATAGTGTGCTAGCACTCTACATCTTCCTTGCTTCCCTTTAAATTCGGCAAACCAGAAAGTTTGAGAAGATGAAACGGTTCCAAACCGTGAGGGAGGAAGAAGGAAAAGAGAGGGAAAAGAGATAGAGAGAAAAAAAACGTTTTAGGTCCCAAAATCCCAAAACCGTGTACTGTTGCCTTAGGTGGAGAGAGAATAAAAAGCTTTTGTATATATCTCTTATTAATATTTTACCAAGTAAATAAAATAAGATATATACTCAACTTTAATTCAAAAGCCAAAAAGGCAAGGAATAAAATAATGTTATATTCCATCTCAAGCCTTTTAAAAGCTTTCAATCATTTCACATTACTATTCACATCACATCTCTTCACTTTATCAAAGTGACAAGTTGTCAAGTCACATCACTCAAAGTGACAATTGATTTGACGATTGACGCGACTAGTGATTTGACGCTTGATGTGACTTGCGTGCCGCACTCGAATTCGAAATGCGAATGCGCTCGCAATCACTCTCGGGCTCGGGTTCGCTAATTCCAAATTAACGAATTTTCCGTCGCGTCGTAATTAAATGATTACGCCTAGCGAATTCACTATTCACGTCGCTAACGAATAATTCTAAATTAATTCGTTCGCCCGAATTAAAATCTAATTTTAATTCCGCGTCGAAATCCAATTTCGATTAATATATCGAATATATTATTTTATCGATTAATTCCAAATTAATCGTTCTCTCTCTTTAATTAATATTTTATCCCAGATAAAATATCTCCGCAATTAATCCCAGATTAATTTTCTCTCTCATCGAATTAATCCCAGATTAATTCTATCTCTCTCTTCTAATTAATCCCAGATTAATCAAAGTGCGAGTCATACGTCATCGGTGAATCTTCAGGAAGCGACCCATGAGATCTCCGGATATGTTGGCAGTAAATACGATCGTCGGACTATCCGAACACGTAAGTACCTCGTACTACGTTTATATCGATTTACAAGACAAGGTTGGCTTCTAGCAAAGCGCCATGCCTACCCAATTCTCCAGAAATATTCTTACAGGAATATATAGATCTGTATCAAGCGTAGTATACCGTAGTATTGTGTATATCGGCCCAGTATCGGATAATCACGTGCTAGGGCTGGGGCTGGATAAGTGTCTGCCCCGTCCGAAACACATGTCGGATGTCTGAAAACATAGTCTCTATAATCGGATATACATGACCTGGTCACAATATCCCGATTGGTTGCGCAACACTCAAGAGCACTAGTACCGTATCCTGCGTGACATCATCTCCAATGACTGAAGTGACACTTCCATCTTGACATCACACCCAATACACTACGACTCTCTGATAAACCCAGAATGGTGTACACAGAACCGGTTAAAGCCCCCTACCACCAAGACCAAAGTTTATCGATTATCGTAAGTATTAGCGATGCAAGTCTCAGGTTAAGACTATACACACCTACCTCGATTTCGGCCTCCCATAGACACATAGTCATAATACCAATGGGATTCCGAGGGGTCTATCCAGAGCGAAGCTGTTTCCCGTACCATCGGTGAAAACACGACCTCCTATCGCACTTGCATAAGTATCCAATACTTATATATATGAGAACTATGCCGTTGTGCCCTCACAAACGCGCACAAGTGCAATACTAGCCTATTCCGCATTATCGATGTCCAGTCTCGATAATACTACGGCTAGGGATATTTAATGATTAAACCTTCGGGGACTGATACTGTCTCATATCATTCTCAGTCCAGGTACTAATCATAGGGACCTCTCTTCATTTATATATCTATGGTGATCTAATCACAAATGATGAGAGTGCAATTTCCTTGTCACATAGTTAATTTGCTACAACAACACAATGATCTGTGCAAATAGTGACGCTATGGGTCATTTTGTCCAACAATCTCCCACTTGGCACATAGCCAGTCACTCAAGTGTCTCACCCTGAACTATGTACAATTCGCTCAAATTGCTGAGGAAAGGTTTTCGTCAGCGGATTTGCTTAATTATCGTCTGACGCGATTTACACGATCATCACATCGCCACGATGTATGATCCGAACGAATCAGATGATATAGAAGTATATATCTGGATCGTCGATGAGACCTTTAATTCTTAGCCTGTGCTGACGCCTAGCTCAGCTGCTAACAGAACTATATCTAATCTAATTAGATTTATTATCGATCCAAATGGCTTCTATTGCTGCCTCAGCTGCAGCAATAATCCGCATTTGTTGTTAATTCGGCAACAGTTATCTTGCTCGGAAGATTTCCAGCTTACTGTCCCAGTGTTCAATCTTTATAGTACCGCAGTATTTACCGGTTTGGAAACTTGCAGCAGTGATCCCAGTCACTTCAAGTTCTCCATCTCCATAGTTTAAGACAACATCTTTAGTTCTCTCAGATACTAACAGATGTTCTTAATCTTCAATCCAGTGACTATCACTTGGATTGACCCGATTGTGACTCCATATGCTCAAAGCGTATGAGACACCAATACAAGTACATTTTAAATGTACAATTTCTCAGAGAGTGTTACCAACTCCAAATCTAGCCCAGTAGATCTTTATTCCTTGAATAAAGGTTGTTACTCCCCAGAATTCTACGGAGAATTTCTTATGAAAGCCAAGCTTTCACCGATTGTTTATGGGAATTTCATTGTCAGTGCCCTCTCCCACTCCCACGCTAGCCTCCTTATATACACAAGAATTATTTCGTTTTGAGTCAAATCATAAACTATTATGATTATTTCAAAACGTCAGTTCCAAGAACCCTATGCTTGCTTCAATCCAAACATGGATTGAATAATCCGCAAACCTTGTTTGTCGGTTATACAAAATCGTCAGAATGTTGTAAACATTCTCCAAGGTTTCCTTTTCTTTTCAGGAAAGCGATTTTGATTTATAACTGACATATTTCACAAATGAAATATACAGTTATCAACAAGCATCTTCAAAATGGATTTACCATGGCAACAGGTAAAAGGTTGAACCGTTATTAACACAATGTTGATAACGATACCTTTCCGTCAAAAGCCTAGCTTTGTACGTTGGTATGTTGCCATCCATGTATGTCTTCCTTGAAGACGTATAATGTACCAATAGGCACAATGCTTTGTGGTACAACAACTAGTATCCAAAATAGTTGTTAAACATGGAATCCATTTTGGACTTATGGCACTTTGCCATAATAGGGAGTTGATACCTCGTATCACTTCCTCTAAACGTAGTCGGTGGGATATACCTTCATAAGATTGACATCTTAATGAGGTTAGATCAGAAACCCATACCTAGGTTGTTTTCTGACTCTATCCGATCTACCGATTTCTTGTGTATTTGAAGATTAATGGTACAGATTCATCATAGATGAATTGTTTGTGTTCCATTAAGGACTTCGTGCTTTGAATAGTATTTACTCCGATTTTTCATCGAGTATCACTATCCTCCCACTGACCACTGCATATCGGTATTCCTCTCAGGAAAATCGCATGGTGAGCAACAATCACATTGTTCTCATGTGGATTTATAAGTACTATACTTATGGTTTCCCTTAGGATAACCTATATTGGCACTAATCCAATTTGGGTTCTTAGTTTGGTATCATCCAAACTGTATGCCTGGCATACCCAAATTATCAGGAATGAGAAACCTCGTTTCTTTCCTGTTCATATCCTATATGATATCTGTCAAACAGATTAATGTGGAACCTTATTTAAATAAGTTTTGCACTGTTATACATATCCTGTTGAAGGAAACAGTAGCTCAGAGCGACTCGCGAAAACCTAATTATGTCCAACAAAACTTGGTTTTAGTTCGGACACACCGTCTAACTGACGTGTCTCGTTTAATTGTGTCCTAGACAACAATGCCATAAATAAGTCTCTATTGATCAAATCAAATTGAGCTATTTATTTGTCAATTTATATGTTTGAGATTTTTTAATTATATCAAAATATAAATTCTGTTATTTACATCTAATGTATTTATCTCAGTATCATCTTTATATAATAAAACACTTTAGTGTTTGGAATATAAAGGTTCACCGCAGTGGGTTAAACACTGATAAAGAGATAATGTTTTCTAGTCAAACTAGTTACATTATAACAGTTCCTATTTAAGTACACACCCCAGGTTAGTTCCTAAACTTAGGTATCTACGGTCGAAACAGCGACTTTCGTCCCGTTTTCGATTCGCAGAGGAATCTCAGCTTGAAGTCAGTATCCTGCTCAAAGCAGATTCTGAATATCAATACATATATTTTATGTACCACACTAAGTATTTAAAATCTAATTTCAATACTAGCTGTGAACATAACTAAGACAAACATATTTAAAGTTAGAGCCTCGTCCTTTCTTTAATTCCTTCGTGTTTTCCATATCCAAATGGTAGTCACTTTGGGATATGTCAATTATCCTTTTTCAATATTTCACAAAACTTTGGCCAAGCCTTGGGTTTCGGAATATTGAAACGATGTGCACCTTGTGCTACATGCCCAATTGTAAACTTTGACTTTTCTCCACTAGAATAGTCAATTAATTCTCCAAGAATTATTAATTGCAATTTTAATACTTCTAAATCTAAAGATAGATTTATTATAAGTATATTAAATTAAGCATTAAAGTCATCATCACATAAATCTTCCAAAGATTTTATGCTCTACTATTGCTTAATTTTGGGCGTAACGTATAATAAGTTATTTTATCAAATAAAGTAACCTATTATTTATTCCCAAATTGAAAATTAAATCATTTAAAATATTTTAATCCAAATTATATTTTAAATATCCACTTTTCAATTTCTTATCTTGATTACAATAGTCCAACTATTTAATCAACGATTAGTGGTACTATATATATTATAATGATTATAATAGTCCAACTATATAATCAAATATAATCCAAATTAATTAACTCAATTACATTGATTACTATAATACAATTATAAAATCAACTGTAAACTGAAATTAATTAATTCAAATATATTGATTAATATAATCCAATTTATATAATCAAATATAATACAGTCCAACTGTTTATTAAAACAACAATTTAAATATTAGTCTAACTAATACTTTGATTAATATGACGAGTAAAATAAAATGAGCGTGTTTAGCGAGTATTCGAACGAATGTTGCAAATTCAATACTTGCCTCCCACTATTTTTCGTCGAGTCTCTAACCCTCTGTGGAGTAGTACTCGGGAAACCGTGTTTCCTAGTGGGCTAGGATCCTATTAAATAACACACAACCCTGACTTTGGCCAATAAAAAGCTGTATGCTATTTAACTAGGTAGATCTCACAGATCAATTGGATCTCATCCAATTCCTAGATCCGGTTAGGTGGACATTCAAGTCCGAAACATAAGTATAATGTCAATGTATCCATTATTTTCCTAACCTTATCCTCTGAATCATCTAGGCCTTGGCTTTGGCCAAAAACAAACCTAATGATTCCAGTTAAGCAGGACCCATTGACGAGGAAAGTTTCGTAATCAATGTCATTGGACAAAAAGTGATCTGACTTTGGCCAATAAAAAATCACGATTTGGACAAGACACCGATATGCAACAAAACTCTCATGATTCAAGTACATCCTTGATTGACAAAGGTCTTGACTTTGGTCAATAAAAACCAATGCCAACTTCGGATCTTGAACAAGAATCATTCAATGGAAGGATATTTGCTTAATATAAATTGAGGGTTTTCGCGTGCAAATTGGCTACCAATTTAATTATCTTTGTTAAGGTCTCATCATCATACACCCTTAAGCATGCATTCTAAACACATAATAAAGCGAGTATGAAAATAAAATAATAATGATATGCGGATGGATATTTTACATTGATCCTAGATCAAATCTCTCACTTTCTCTCTCCCGCTAGCACTTGTATTACTTCTACCCGTTACACTACACTTCTAAAGAAACCTCTTTTACATGGAGGGGAATAGGTGAGAAGAGAATACAAAGAAATAGAGATAAGGCTGGACACGCAGGTCCAATTTAATAAATCAAATTTATTATAATTTCCAAAATCGCCCAACCCGACTAATATCCATCCGATATACATTATTCAAATCACAACCATGTATTCATACAAGCATGTTATCAATCAATCAATCAAATAATTAATCTTGATTATTAGGGATCATCCAATGTTCAAACAAAGATTTGATTTTGTTCGAGTCAAACTCGTATTGCAAACACGTACTCAAAGTACAATTTCTACGAATTAAATTAAATTACATAATTAAATCCAATTTAATACGTATTTAATTCTAATTCATTATTTAATTCCAAATTAAATATTACACTTTTATTAACGAACCTTTACGACTTAAATTCCAAATTTAATCGCAACGGGTCTCAAAGCCCGATTAACATCTAATGTTTTATTTAATTAAAGTCCAATGGGCTTTTAATTAATTTCTATAAGGCGTGGACTTTTGGTCAACTCGGGTCAAACCGAACAACCAAAATCCAATCCGGGAGTTACCCCATAAGCCTTTAAATTAATTTTGGCCCATTAGGCCCAATTAAATAATTAAGGTCCATTAAGTCATAATTGGACCTTTTGGATTCGGTTTTGGGCCTAATTGGATCCAACCAATTTTGCCTAAACCCAACTTTGTTACAACAAAGCCCAAAAGCCCAATTACAACCCAACAAGCCCAATTTCCAAAATCAAGCCCAAATTAATTAACTTATAAAATTCCAAATTTCACAATTAATTAACCTAAGTGTAATACACAATCAATTACCCAATTAACATTTCTAAAATATCAATTAGCCTAATTAATCATGCACTTTAACAACCAAATAGTGTCCAACACAATTCAATTAAAATCAAACCCAATTAACATGCTTTCAAGTCTCGGCAATTAGGGGTTTTTCAATTCGATTCGGTTTCAATCCAATTGAGTCCACAATCTTAATTTCCCAAATCAATTCAATTCATCCAATGAATTAAAACAACAAAATCACAAAGAATTTCATGTTCCAAACAATTCGGCCAAGCCACTTTAAAAGGGAAAAAATGTTCTAAATCAAATTCAATCCAATTGAACTTCAAAGCAACATTAACCAATTGTTTTAAGTCATCCAATGATCAAACAAAACAAAATTACCAAGACATTAGGTTCTTCCAATTTTCGGCCAAGCCTCCAATTTGGGGAAAATTGAATCCAATCCAATTTCAAGAAATTGATCACACACAATCTCAATTAAACATGTTCTAAGCATACTTAAACATCTAATGCAATTAAAACATGCTTAAACACATTTTACCCAATTTCAAGTTTCATTTCAACTTAAGAATTTGGGGAAAATTGATCTAATCCAATTTTCTTGAAATTGATCATGCACAACTTCAATTCAACCTCATTCAAGCATAACGCATCAAACAATCAACCAAATCATGCCTAAATCGAGTTTACCCAAATTAAAGTTTTGACAAAAAATAAGCAAATTGGGGAAAATCAATCAAATCAATTTTTTTTTATCAAATTGATTACATACAACTCAAATTCAATCATATATAATCATCCTTAAACAATCAATTAGACAGAATCAAGCCAAAATCAAAAAGCCCCAAATTTGCTCAAGAACCCTAATTCGGTTTTCATGCAATCAAAGCTCTAGATACCATTGTAAGAGTTCAATCAAGGTCCCAAGGATCAACAAATCATGCACAAAAACCGCATATGAACACATCAAAGGAGGTGCGGAATATACTCACATTGAATTTCGGTTTTTATGAATGAAGAACAAGGTGCGATTTTGCCTCCCTCCAAGCTCGGCAGTAGCTTTCCTTGACAGTGGGCTGTGCGATTTTAGTCCTCTTTGAACCTCCAAGAATCGGCCATGCAAGACTCCATTGAAGCTCCAAGCTTCAAGCATTCCAAGCTCACAAATTTCGTTTCCCTATCACCTATATATAACCCATGTGTGTGTGCTAGCACCATCCTTCTTCATTTGCTTCTCAAAATCGGTCTAACCAGAAAAAAATTGAGAAGAAATCGGCACCATGCCGTGAAGAATAGAAGAAGAAAATGAGAGGGAAGAGAAAACGTTTTTGGCTCTCAAAAATGTTACCAAAACCGTGTACTGTTGCCTTAGGTGGAGAGAGAATAAAAAGCTTTTGTATATATCTCTTATTAATATTTTACCAAGTAAATAAAATAAGATATATATACTCAACTTTAATTCAAAAGCCAAAAAGGCAAGGAATAAAATAATGTTATATTCCATCTCAAGCCTTTTAAAAGCTTTCAATCATTTCACATCACTATTCACATCACATCTCTTCACTTTATTAAAGTGACAAGTTGTCAAGTCACATCACTCAAAGTGACAATTGATTTGACGATTGACGCGACTAGTGATTTGACGCTTGATGTGACTTGCGTGCCGCACTCGAATTCGAAATGCGAATGCGCTCGCAATCACTCTCGGGCTCGGGTTCGCTAATTCCAAATTAACGAATTTTCCGTCGCGTCGTAATTAAATGATTACGCCTAGCGAATTCACTATTCACGTCGCTAACGAATTAATTCTAAATTAATTCGTTCGCCGAATTAAAATCTAATTTTAATTCCGCGTCGAAATCCAATTTCGATTAATATATCGAATATATTAATTTTATCGATTAATTCCAAATTAATCGTTCTCTCTCTTTAATTAATATTTTATCCCAGATAAAATATCTCCGCAATTAATCCCAGATTAATTTTCTCTCTCATCGAATTAATCCCAGATTAATTCTATCTCTCTCTTCTAATTAATCCCAGATTAATCAAAGTGCGAGTCATACGTCATCGGTGAATCTTCAGGAAGCGACCCATGAGATCTCTGGATATGTTGGCAGTAAATACGATCGTCGGACTATCCGAACATGTAAGTACCTCGTACTACGTTTATATCGATTTACAAGACAAGGTTGGCTTCTAGCAAAGCGCCATGCCTACCCAATTCTCCAGAAATATTCTTACATGAATATATAGATCTGTATCAAGCGTAGTATACCGTAGTATTGTGTATATCGGCCCAGTATCGGATAATCACGTGCTAGGGCTGGGGGTGGATAAGTGTCTCCCCCGTCCGAAGCACATATCGGATGTCTGGTAACATAGTCTCTATAATCGGATATACATGACCTGGTCACAATATCCCGATTGGTTGCGCAACACTCAAGAGCACTAGTACCGTATCCTGCGTGACATCAACTCCAATATGACTGAAGTGATACTTCCGTCTTGACATCACACCCAATACACTACGACTCTCTGATAAACCCAGAAATGGTGTACACAGAACCCGTTTAAAGTCCCCTACCACCAAGACCAAAGTCTATCGATTATCGTAAGTATTAGCGATGTAAGTCTCAGGTTAAGACCATACACACCTACCTTGATTTCGGCCTCCCATAGACACATAGTCATAATACCAATGGGATTCCGAGGGGTCTATCCAGAGCGAAGCTGTTTCCCGTACCATCGGTGAAACACGACCTCCTATCGCACTTGCATAAGTATCCAATACTTATATATATGAGAACTATGCCGCTGTGCCCTCACAAACGCGCACAAGTGCAATACTAGCCTATTCCGCATTATCGATGTCCAGTCTCGATAATACTACGGCTAGGGATATTAATGATTAAACCTTCGGGGACTGATACTGTCTCATATCATTCTCAGTCCAGGTACTAATCATAGGGACCTCTCTTCATTTATATATCTATGGTGATCTAATCACAAATGATGAGAGTGCAATTTCCTTGTCACATAGTTAATTTGCTACAACAACACAATGATCTGTGCAAATAGTGACGCTATGGGTCATATTATCCAACACCAGATTGGTCGGTTGGCAATATTATCACAAGTTTATATATTATTTTCTAGGAGATATCTAAATTAGTAGTAGTAGAAATAATTCCTTTTACCTTAGCATTTTTATTTTAATTTACTTTTAAGCTTTTACTTTTCGCAATTAATTTTCAGCACTTTTATTTTATGGCTTTTACTTTTAATTTTTTACTAGCCCTAACTATGTGTCATAACTAAGTTAGTAATATAGGGTTGTGATGAAATCCAATATCACCAGTCTATAAGGGTTAAAATATAATTTGGGTAATATAAAGATTTATTTATTGAGTCTTAATCTTAATGCCTTTTTATTAACTGGCCACTAATAAAATTGATAAGGTAAACTTAAAATGAACTAGACATAGGGATTTTAGAATTAAGACCTTAGACTCAATAGCCCACGATCTTCGTTGATGATAGATAATCCTTTAATAGATTTCCTTACAGGATAGGAATATACCTGTCAGGCGGGGTAGCCATAATTGAAACTTAATCTTAATGAATCCAAATAATTTGGTTGATATAGACATATGGTTCAATTAGGTTAAACTGGATATTTATTAGTTGACCATCGGAAGAGGCTTTTACATAATTTAGTGTTCCAGGTTAATAAATCAATATTTTACCCAATTATTAGATAACCACTTCATCTTTAAGTAATGTTGGAATGAATCACAACCCTAGATAGTTTTTAATATTGAATTTTCTTAAAATCTCATTTTGAACATTTTATTTACTTGTTTGTTTTTAAATTTAGAATCGTCACCATTTCAAATCAATCAAACAACCTGTTAGATACTAGTAATCATTTGACCTCATAAAAATTAATAGATAAGGTTTTAAGTCCTCGTGGGATCGATATTTTTTATACTACTCGAACGATACGTGCACTTGCGTTATACGCGTGTGTTTACGCCGGTCAAGTTTTTGGCGCCGTTGCCGGGGATTTATTTATCTTTTACTATTAGTTTGGGGTTAGATACCTTTACTTGTATCTAATTTCTTTTTACTTATTATTTCTGTTTTCTTATGTTATAGGTTCTCAGAAACTACATGAGACGAACCAGAAGCTTTGAACTCCAACCGCTTGACCCAGAAATTGAAAGAACCATCAGAAAGTTGAGAATGGAAAGGCGAGAAGGCCAAGAAACTTTAATCAACATGGAACCTGAACCTTTGGAGGTTGCACCACCAATACCCATTCGAGACAGAACCATTCTGGTGGT
This sequence comes from Zanthoxylum bungeanum, assembly GCA_019454045.1. Taxonomy (NCBI): domain Eukaryota; kingdom Viridiplantae; phylum Streptophyta; class Magnoliopsida; order Sapindales; family Rutaceae; genus Zanthoxylum; species Zanthoxylum bungeanum. The sequence continues at coordinate 19,829 of SKCR01011763.1, read as the reverse complement.
AGATGGCCTCATTTCCTGTATTGTACTTCCTCCCTTACCAGCAAATGCGGGTGACATCAAAACTTGCATTCAGATGATTAAGTAAACAGTTCAGTTTGGAGGAAATGCAACTGAAGATCCTAATGCTCCCATCAGCAACTTCCTGGAAGTTTGCGGCACTTTCAATTACAACCGAGCATCAGAAGAAGCAATGAGACTACGGGTTTTTCCATACTCCTTGAAAGACAGAGGAAAAGCATGGCTACTTTCATTACCAGCAAGTTCTATCACAACTTGGAACTCTCTAGCCACAAATTTCCTTGCAAAGTACTTTCCACCATCCAGGACAGCAAAACTGAGGAATGACATCACATCTTTTGTACAACAAGATTCAGAATCTCTTTACGAAGCTTGGGAAAGGTACAAAGATTTGCTCCGGAAGTGTCCTCACCATGAGATTCCAAAATGGCTTCAAGTCCAAACTTTCTATAATGGACTTTCTGGACTGAGGAGAACCACAATCGATGCTGCTGCTGGAGGAGCTTTGATGGCAAAAGGAGAAGATCAAGCCTGGGACCTAATCGAAGAAATGGCCAACAACAATTCCTTATTGCCAACAGAAAGGAGCATGATTCAAAGAATTGCAGGAATTTATGGAGTTGGAGCCAATACAGCAGTCAACACCAAACTGGATCAGATATGCAAATTCATGGAGACTCTTACCACTGGATCCACAAATTCACCATATGGAGGAACACCAGAGCCACACCAACTTGAAGAGACGGTGAATTATGTCAACAATTTCAACAGACAGGGGAACAATCCATATTCCAACACCTACAACCCAGGGTGGAGGAATCATCATAATTTTTCATGGAGCAAAAATTCAAGGCAAAAGAACTATCCACCACCTGGATTCCAGCAACAGAACAAAAGCCAGGAGCAGACAAATGGACCAGTAATGGCAGAGATGCTAGCTCATTTAAAAAGATATGAAGCTATGATTCAGAGCCAATCAGCTTCCATCAAAGCACTGGAGAATCAAATCGGACAACTGGCCAATGCTCAGAGCTGCAGACCGCCAGGTAATCTTCCCAGCACCACAGAACCAAATCCAAGGAACCGAGGGAAGAGCAATGTCAAGTAATTACTTTGAAAAGCGATACTGAAATCAACAAAGATGTTGGAATTCAGATGTCCTAAGAAGAAGTTCCAAAAGAAGCTGAGAAACAGATAGAGGAAAAAGAAACAAAGGAAAAAGAAGCAAAAGAAAAAGAACCAGAAAGAATCATTCCACCTCCACCTTTTCCTCAACGTCTTCAGAAAAACAAACTGGACAAGCAGTTTGCTCGTTTCTTGGAGATTTTCAAAAAGCTGCACATTAACATTCCATTTGCAGAAGCCTAGGAACAAATGCCCAGCTATGTAAAATTCATTAAAGACATTCTTTCACGAAAACAGAGATCATGAGACTACGAGACAATAGCTTTGACGGAAGAATGCAGCACCCTCATTCAGAGGAAACTTCCCCCAAAATTGAAAGATCCTGGCAGTTTCAAAGTTCCATGCACCATTGGAGAACATTACATCGGTAAGGCTTTATGTGATTTAGGTGTCAGTGTTAATTTAATGAATTTTTCTATTTACAGGAAACTGCAAATTGGAGAAGCAATGCCTACCTCAGTGTCTTTGCAACTTGCTGATCGAACACTCGCATTTCCGAGAGGAGTCATGGAAAATGTGCTGGTCAAAGTTGACAAACTCATCCTTCCAGCAGATTTCATCATCCTTGCCATGGAAGAAGTCAAAGAAATACCTATCATTCTTGGAAGACCATTCTTGGCAACAGGTAAAACTGTGATTGATGTACAAAATGAGAACTGACCATGAAAGTGCAGTACCAAGAAGTGACCTTTAATGTTTTCAAAGCCATGAAATTCCCGAGCGATGAAAAGGAAGAAGAAGAATGCTTCAGAGTTGATGTTGTTGATAATATTGTTCAAAATACTGAGCCAAATCCCACGGATACACTTGAAGCTTGCATCACTAACATGACTGACAGCGAACTAGATGCTGAAATCTTGGAATGTATCAACTACCTTGACAAACCATTCCGATTCAAAGCAACACCACCAATTGAAAGCTTGGAACTACCAAAGAAAGATCGAATCAAGCTTTCGATTGAAGAACCACCGCAGCTGGAACTAAAGTTACTTCCGAGCCATCTCAGGTATGCATTTCTTGGAAACTCTTCTGAATTACCTGTTATTATTTCTTCTTCACTAACATTGGAGCAGGAAGAAAAGCTACTGAGAGTGTTACGAGAGCACAAAAGAGCCATTGGCTGGACTATAGCAGACATTCGAGGCATTAGTCCATCATTTTGCATGCATAAGATTCTAATGAACGATGAGTACAAACCCACAGTGGAGCATCAATGGAGACTCAATCCAATCATGAAGGAAGTCGTGAAGAAAGAAATCATTAAATGGTTGGATGCTGGCATCATTTACCCCATCTCAGATAGCACTTGGGTAAGTCCTATGCAGTGTGTACCAAAGAAAGGAGGAATTACTGTTTTCAAAAATGAAAAGAACGAGCTGATTCCAACAAGAACGGTGACTGGGTGGAGAGTATGCATGGATTATAGGAAGCTGAACAAAGCCACGAGAAAGGACCATTTTCCGCTACCATTCATTGACCAGATGTTAGACAGATTGGTGGGACATGAGTTCTATTGCATTCTTGATGGATATTCAGGGTACAATCAGATTGCCATTGCCCCAGAAGATAAGGAGAAAACTACATTTACATGTCCCTATGGTACTTTTGCTTTCTGCAGGATGCCATTTGGATTATGCAATGCCCCCGCCACTTTTCAGCGTAGCATGATGGCAATTTTCTCAGACATGCTGGAGCAAAGTATGGAGGTATTCATGGATGATTTTTCTGTGTTTGGAGAGTCTTTTGACCATTGCTTGCAAAATCTGGAACATGTATTACAAAGGTGCGAAGATACAAACCTGGTACTTAATTGGGAGAAATGCCATTTCATGGTACAAGAAGGCATTGTTCTTGGAAACCGGCTCTCCCAAAAGGGAATCGAGGTAGACAAAGCAAAGATTGAAACAATTGAAAAACTACCTCCACCAACATCTGTCAAAGGGATTCGGAGCTTTCTCGGACATGTAGGTTTTAACAGAAGATTTATCAAAGACTTTTCCAAGATTGCTAAACCTCTTTGCAATCTTCTGGAGAAGGATTTGCCTTTCCACTTCACCAAAGAATGTCAGGAAACTTTTGAGGTCTTAAAACAGAAGCTGGTCTCTGCCCCCATCATTGTAGCACTAGACTGGACCCTTCCATTTGAAGTGATGTGCGATGCTAGTGATTTTACTGTAGGTGCAGTTTTGGGACAACGCAAAGCAAAGATTTTTCACACCATTTACTACTCCAGCAGAACTTTGAATTAAGCTCAACTCAACTACACAACCACTGAAAAGGAGTTGCTCGCAGTTGTGTATGCTTTTGACAAATTCCGCTCCTATCTGCTGGGTCCCAAAGTGGTGGTCAACACAGATCATTCAGCAATCAAATATCTGATCACAAAGAAAGATGCCAAACCCAGATTGATCCGTTGGATACTTCTTCTGTAAGAATTTGACATGGAGATTCGAGACCAGAAATGAACAGAAAACCAGGTGGCAGATCACTAATCGAGGCTCGAGAATGGAGAAACAACTGACAAAGAACTGACAATCAAAAGAAAATTTTCCAGATGAACAGCTGTTTTCCATGAAACAACAGGAAGCCCCTTGGTATGCAGACTATGTCAATTACATTGTGTCAGGAAAATGGCCGTTGGAATGGACAACTCAGCAACGGAAGAAGTTCTTCAAAAAAGTCAAACGCTATGTCTGGGATGAACCGTACCTGTTTAAACGTTGTGCTGATCAATTATTGAGACGTTGTGTTCCACAGGAGGAGGTCAACAGTGATTTGCAACACTGTCATTCATCACCATATGGCGGACACTTCAGCGGCAACAAAACAGCAGCAAAAGTTCTTCAATCAGGTTTGTTCTAGCCCACACTTTTTAAAGATGCTTATCTTTTTGCTTTTCAATGTGACAGGTGCCAGAGAACGGGGGATATTTCAAGAAGAAATGAAGGACCGTTGCAAAACATTCCGGAAGTGGAGATATTCGATGTGTGGGGTATTGATTTCATGGGACCCTTTGTTACATCATTTGGAAACATGTACATCCTGGTTGCTGTAGACTACGTCTCCAAATGGGTTGAAGCAATTGCACTACCATCCAATGATTCAAAAATGGTGATCAAATTCTTGAAAAAGAACATTTTCACTCGGTTTGGCACACCTCGGACAATTTTCAGCGATGGTGGCTCACATTTCTGCAGCAGATACTTCGATGCACTCCTATCAAAATATGGAGGTACTCACAAGATTGCCACAACTTACCATCCATAGTCAAATGGACAAGTTGAGGTTTCAAACAGGGAGATCAAAAGAATCCTAGAAAGAACCGTTGGATCAACAAGGAGGGACTGGTCTACAAAACTAGATGACGCATTATAGGCCTACCGAACAGCTTACAAGACACCCATTGGTGTGTCCCCATATCGATTGTTGTTTGGGAAAGCGTGCCATCTACCAGTTGAACTTGAACACAAGGCGTACCGGGCACTAAAGAAGTTAACTCTTAATTCAATAGCTTTAGGAGAGAAAAGACTTCACTAACTCAATGAATTGGATGAATTTCACCTACAGGCTTATGAGAATGCCAAATTGTACAAGGAAAAGACTAAAAAATGGCATGACCGAAAAATAGTGCACAGACAGTTGGAACCAAGGCAGCAGGTGTTGTTGTACAACTCGAGGTTGAAACTTTTCCCTGGAAAGTTAAAATCTAGGTGGTCTGGACCATTTGTGATCACTCAGGTTTTACCATATGGAGCTGTTGAGTTACTGGATCCCAATACCAACAACACATTCAAAGTTAACAGTCAGCGTGTCAAGCACTACTGGGGAGAATCATTTGAGCGATAAAAAGAAAGTGTCACACTTTCAGATCCAGCATAACGTTCGAGAAGTCACGTCTAGCTGACGTCGATTAAACTTAGCGCTCGCAGGGTGGCAACCCATGCAATTTTTGTATATATTGTGATTTGGTGTGATTTAATTTTTTGTGTTTATTTTTTACAGATTAAGTCATTTCAAGATGGAAGAAGCTCTCGCAAATCTTCACAAGCAATTTCCTTCTCTCCCTCAAAAATCTCTGATGAAAGTCTACAAAGCTCGCTTGGAACGGATGAGGTTACTGACGATCCATGGTGTTCCCAATGACATTCGTTGGGTAATTGAAGCACGAGTCCGATTGGCAGGTGAATCTTCTGACTCCTTTATTTCACATCTGCCTGGTTTTGGAAGAAGCACCTATGCAAAGAAACGAAGAGCTAAGCAAATGGGTGTTTGTTACAAATGTGCACGTTGGAATTACAATACTCGTTGTCGTTCTTTAGGAATGGTGTCTGATAATCGCGAAGACAAAATTAAATTCATTAGGGATGGCTTGACTAAGGAGTCTTTAGATGATATATCTTCGACTCTTGAGACGCATCCCAGTGGATATGTTCACATAGCCTTTCGCAAATTACATACACAATTTCAAAAAGAAAGACAACAGTTAAGTCTTATGAATCTGACTAAAAAAGACCCCGTTTGCCAATTTATAAGAAAATTGGATGGGAAGCTTGTCCCTGACGCATAGAAGTTAATCAAGCTGCACATTCTTGTACATATTATATCTCTTTGTCTTTTCCTAATAATATTGATTTGTTTTGTTGTTTTCTTTTGTTTTCTCCGACAGGATCCAAACCTTTTTGACTATCACGATTTATTTTACTATTTTGCTACTAATCGTCATTTGGAAGATACTTGTGCTATTTTTACTCACCCCTTTCAGGTATTATAAATTCAACTCATCATTGCTCCTTTGAAGTCATCCATAGTAGAGAAAGAAAAACATTAAAAAAAAATGGAAGCCACTTCAAGAAGACGAGTTGAAAACATCTGTGTGTTTTGCGGTAGTAGTGTCTGTACTAAACCACAATATGTAGAAGCAACACATTATTTTGGGTCGAGTATTAGCTGCAAGGAATATGCACTTAATATATGGCGGCGGTAATCTTGGATTAATGGGGATCATTTTAAAGGCCGTACAAGAATGAGGTGGTCATGTTTTGGGAATCATTCCAAAACCCTTGGTAGAGGCAAATCTTATTGAAAAATCTAATGCAGAGAAACTGATCGTGCCAGGTATGTCTGAACGACTGGTAGAAATGATTAATTGTTCTGATGCTTTTATTGCTTTGCCAGGTGGCTTGGGTATATTGGAGGAAATTTTTATTGTACTATCTTGGACGAACCTGAACATACAACAGAAACCAATTGGACTGTACAACGCTGATGGATTTTATGATTTTCTTTGTGTGTTTCTTGATGATGCACGGAGGAATGGGTTCATATCAAAACCTTTAAAAGAACTTCTCTTTACTGCCAGAACCGCTCCGGATATAATTGACCAACTCATAGCATATGAACCACAAGTTGACCCTATCATTTCAAAGATAAATTGGTCTGGGGATGATCGTGGTAAGAGGCGTCGAGTTAATCTGGATCTTAACCTTTAAATTCCTGTAGAATTTCAGTTAACCAGGTATTATTGTCTAAACTCTTCTTCTACTGTTTAAGACATTGGGGACAATGTCTCATTTACGTTTGGGGGAGGAAATTAGTTGATTAATATCTTATTTTTTGTTGTATGTTGTTTTCAAAATTTTTCGAAAAATACAAAAAATTTGAAAATTTTTCAAAAATTGCAAAAATATTTTGCATTTTTGTGTTTTTATTTTGACTAAAAAGGTGAAATTGGTGAGAGATAGCTGAGTAAGGGGTTTTCACTCCTGAGACGTATCTCAAACCTATTTTAAAACAAGGTAATTTTTGTTTATTTCCATTTGAATTATTTAATTTGTGAATTCTCCATAAAACTGACTAAAATGGATCTTCATATGCTCAGTTGGCAGGTATTATCAACATGTATAGTAACATACGGTCGTGAGCTAAAATTGTAAAGTTTGTAATATTTAGTACTCTAGTTTAATTGGAGGAAGCTTCTCAAAAAGTGATGGAGTAAAAAAAATAATAATAAAAAAAAACGTCCGAAATCTGAGTTATTAAGTCTGTAAGGGTGTTTTAACACTTAGTGCCCTAAAACCAACTGGTTTGGGAGTCACTGGCCCAAAGCTCGCTATATGGATCAAAGATGCTGCAAAAATATATATATCTGAAGTCTGAGTAATTAAGTCCGTAGGGGTGTCTTAACATCTGGTGTAGTAAAGCCAACTGGTTTGGGAGCCACCAGCCCAAAGCTCGTTACATAGATGGACGATATTGTATATAAATAAAAAAATAGAAGACAAATCAAAGAAAAAATCAGAAAAATCAGAAAAATCAGAAAAACTATTCCATTGCTGCAAAAAGGTGTGAAATCTGATAGAACTTTAGGACAAAAATATTACTCTATTATCAACTGCAATTATGACTGTTGTGGGCAAAAATGAGTTGTTTAATATTTTGTTGGCTGTGTATATGAAGAATGGTAAAAATAATCGGAGAATTTACTTATTTAGTAATTTAGAAAGAAACAAAACAACTAGTAACTTGGAGTAGAAGTTTCACCTGATTAGTCACTAAATTCTTTATTCTATTTTCTCTTGTCATTTTTGCTTTTGTGTGCATTAGTTTTACTACCTTTTTACTTTTGTAAAATGTTTGTGGGTATCATTGCTGTAAACCCTCACGAGACTACAACTCGTCCACTAGAGACACCTAGGGGTTTAAAGGCTTGTTGCATATACTAAATGCAACCGTGATCCCTACGAAAGTGGCTTAGTTAAATTTTAAAGAAGCTTATGTGATTTTATTCTATGTTTTGCTCGAGGACTAGCAAAATGTTAGGTTTGGGGGTGTGATGAGTGATAAATAATGAAAATGAGTGATAAATCTATCACTGTTCTGGCGTCGCGACGCGGAGGCCCCTGGAGTCGCGAAGCTGGAAGCTTATCCGCGCCTATAAATTGAGCTCGGGATTTTAGTTTTTGTTGTACCTTTCTCTCTCACTTCTTTGATGTAATTAGGGAGTTCTTCTCTCTCTAAGTTTCTTTTAATTTAGTTTTGTAATTTTTAATTATGTTCTGTAATAAAAATAATTTACTTTCTTTATTTTACAATTTTTACTATTCACTATGAGGAGGTAACTTCCCTATGCTAGGGTGAAAGGTAATTCTTTTACTATTGCTATTTAGATTAATCTCCCTTCAAAATAATATATTTACTATTTAAAATTTGACTTAAAAAGGGATACCGCTATATTGGTCGGTTGGTAAATCAATTTAACTTGGTTAAACCAGACTAAGAAGGATACCGCCAGATTGGTCGGTTGGTAATAAAATCCTTTTCCGCCTTATGGCTGGTTTATTTTGGTTCCGGCTTTATGGCTGGTTGGACTTAATTTGACTTAATCAGGGTACCGCCAGATTGGTCGGTTGGTAATAATATCACAAGTTTATATATTATTTTCTAGGAGATATCTAAATTAGTAGTAGTAGAAATAATTCATTTTACCTTAACATTTTTATTTTAATTTTCTTTTAAGCTTTTACTTTTCGCAATTAATTTTCAGCACTTTTATTTTATGGCTTTTACTTTTAAGTTTTTACTAGCCCTAGCTATGTGTCATAACTAAGTTAGTAATCTAGGGTTGTGATGAAATCCAATATCACCGGTCTATAAGGGTTAAAATATAATTTGGGTAATATAATGATTTATTTATTGAGTATTAATCTTAAATCCTTTTTATTAACTGGCCACTAATAAAATTGATAAGGTAAACTTAAAATGAAATAGACATAGGGATTTTAGGTTTAAGACCTTAGACTCAATAGCCCACGATCTTCCTTGAGGATAGATAACCCTTTAATAGATTACCTTACAGGATAGGAATATACCTATCAGGCGGGGGTACCCATAATTGAAACTTAATCTTAATGAATCCAGATAATTTGGTTGACATACACATATGGTTCAATTAGGTTAAACTAGATATTTGTAGTTGACCATCGGAAGAGGCTTTTACATAATTTAGTGTTACAGGTTAATAAATCAATATTTTACCCAATTATAAGATAACCACTTCATCTTTAAGTAATATTGGAATAAATCACAACCCTAGATAGTTTTTAATATTGAATTTTCTCAAAATCTCATTTTGAACAATTTTATTTACTTGTTTGTTTTAAATTTAGAATCGTCACCATTTCAAATCAATCAAACAACATGTTAGATACTAGTAATCATTTGACCTCATAAAAATTAATAGATAAGGTTTAAGTCCTCGTGGGATCGATACTTTTTATACTACTTGAACGATACGTGCGCTTGAGTTATACGCGTGTGTTTACGCCGGTCAAGTTTTTGGCGCCGTTGCCGGGGATTTTTATCTTTTACTATTATTTAGGGGTTAGATACCTTTACTTGTATCTAATTTCTTTTTACTTATTATTTCTGTTTTCTTGTGTTACAGGTTCTCAGAAACTACATGAGACGAATTGGAAGCTTTAATCTCCAACCGCTTGACCCAGAAATTGAAAGAACCATCAGAAAGTTGAGAAGGGAAAGGCGAGAATGCCAAGAAGCTTTAATCAACATGGAACCTGAACCTTTGGAGGTTGCACCACCAATACCCATTCGAGACAGAACCATTTCAGTGGTAGATGGCCTCATTTCCTGTATTGTACTTCCTCCCTTACCAGCAAATGCGGGTGACATCAAAACTTGCATTCAGATGATTCAGCAAACAGTTCAGTTAGGAGGAAAAGCAACTAAAGATCCTAATGCTCACATCAGCAACTTCCTGGAAGTTTGCGGCACTTTCAATTACACCCGAGCATCAGAAGAAGCAATGAGACTACGGGTTTTTCCATGCTCCTTGAAAGACAGAGCAAAAGCATGGCTATATTCATTACCAGCAGGTTCTATCACAACTTGGAATGCTCTAGCCACAAAATTCCTTGCAAAGTACTTTCACCAGCCAGGACAGCGAAACTGAGGAATGACATCACATCTTTTGTACAACAAGATTCAGAATCTCTTTACGAAGCTTGGGAAAGGTACAAAGATTTGCTCCGGAAGTGTCCTCACCATGAGATTCCAAAATGGCTTCAAGTCCAAACTTTCTATAATGGACTTTCTGGACTGATGATGAGAACCACAATCGATGTTGCTGCTGGAGGAGCTTTGATGGCAAAAGGAGAAGATCAAGCCTGAGACCTAATCAAAGAAATGACCAACAACAATTCCTTATGGCCAACAGAAAGGAGCATAATTCAAAGAATTGCAGGAATTTATGAAGTTGGAACCAATACAGCAGTCAACACCAAACTGGATCAGATATGCAAATTCATGGAGACTCTTACCACTGGATCCACAAATTCACCATATGGAGGAACATCAGAGCCACACCAACTTTAAAAGACGATGAATTATGTCAACAATTTCAACAGACAGAGGAACAATCCATATTCCAAACCACAACCCAAGGTGGAGGAATCATTCTAATTTTTCATGGAGCAACAATTCAGGGAAAAAGAACTATCCACCACCTGGATTCCCAGCAACAGAACAAAAGCCAGGAGCAGACAAATGAACCATAATGGCAGAGATGCTAGCTCAATTAAAAAGATATGAAGCTATGATTCAGAGCCAATCAGCTTCCATTAAAGCACTGGAGAATCAAATCGGACAACTGGCCAATGCTCAGAGCTACAGACCGCCAGGTAATCTTCCCAGCACCACAGAACCAATCCATGGTGTTGGTTTATTCTAAGGTCCCAAGATCAAATCTAGACATGAAATAATGCGTGAATACACCAATGAAGATAGCGGAATACTTACATTGATCGGTTATGTCGATTAGAAGACGAATCATGCCCAAAAACGCACTGCCTTGGTAAGCTACTGCAACCAGTCCATGCTCACTGTCTTGGCAGTTTCGGGTCTCAAAACGAAGCTCCAAACTCCATCGGATGAGTCCCGCCTCATGGTCGAACCTCCCTACCACCTTCGCAAGACTCGTAGTGTGCTAGCACTTGCGGTTTTCACCATGAAAAACAACCCACCCTTGCTTCCCTTTTGTGTCACGTTTTTCTGGTTCAAAACCAGTCCCCATTCAAGCTTTGGGCGTGAGAGAAGAGAGAAAATGAGAGAGAAGAAGTTTTGTGTTAAGTTAAAATGATTTACCAAAATCAATTTATATTTATGCCATAATTTTCATTAAATTAATAATAAAATTATGACACATAACATGCAATGGCTTAGAGTGTCAAACACTCAAACTCCATGCAATGACATTGAGTGCAATGTACACAATCTACATGCAAAGCATTAGAATGACATGTGTCATGTGGGCCCCACACGTTTCCAAATGAAAGTGGGCCCACGTGCACTCACGCGTTCGGGTTCGATATTTCCGAAATACCGAGCTTACGTCGCGACGTTAATTCAATCGAATTTAAATAAATTGCGCCTGGCGAAATATTATTTACGTCGCTAACGAATTAATTCTAAATTAACTCGTTTGCCCGAATTAAAATCTGATTTTAATTCCGCGTCGAAATCTAATTTCGTCTAATATATCGAATATATTAATACATCGATTAATTCCGAATTAATCGTTCTCTCTCTTTAGACGACATTTTATCCCGGATAAAATATCTCCGTTATTAATCCTAGATTAATTTTCTCTCTCTTCTATATAATCCCAGATTATTCAAGAGTGCGAGTTGTGCGTCATCGGTGGATTACCGGGAAGCGACCCATGAGATCCCCGGATAAGTTGGCAGTAAATACGGTCGTCGGAGTATCCGAATCACGTACGTACCAGTACTACGTTCTACCGATTTACGAGACAAGGTCGACTCCTAGCAAAGCACCAAGTCTTCCCAAGTTCTCCGGACATATTCATTAAAGAATATCTAGATCTGTATCAAGCGTAGTATACAATTGTATTGTGCATATCGGTCCAGTATCGGATAGTCACGTGCTAGGGCTGGGGCTGGATAAGTGTCTGCCCCGTCCGAAACACATATCGGATGTCTGGTAACTAGTCTCTATAATCGGATATTCATGACCTGGTCATAATATCACGATTGGATGCGCATCACTGAAGAGCACTAATACCGTATCCTGCGTGACATCATCTCCATTATGACTGGAGTGATACTTCCGTCTCGACATCACATCCAATACACTACGATTCCTGATAAACCCAGAAGAGGTGAACACAGAACCAGTTAAGATCCCCCACCACCAAAACCAAAGTTTACCGATTGTCGTAAGTATTAGCGATGTAAGTCTCAGGTTAAGACTATACACACCTACCTTGATTTCGGCCTCCCATAGACACCTAGTCATAATACCAATGGGATTCCGAAGGGTCTATCCAGAGCGAAGCTGTTTCCCGTACCATCGGTGAAACACGACCTCCTATCGCACTTGCACAAGTATCCAATACTTTATATATGAGAACTATGCCGTTGTGCCCTCACAACGCGCACAAGTGCAATACTAGCCTATTCCGCATTATCGATGTCCAGTCTCGATAATACTACGGCTAGGGATATTTAATGATTAATCCTTCGTGGACTGATACTGTCTCATATCATCTCAATCCAGGAACTAATCATAGGGACCTCTCTTCATTTATATATCTATGGTGATCTAATCACAAATGATGAGAGTGCAATTTCCTTATTACATAGTTAATTTGCTACAACAACACAATGATCTGTGCAAATAGTGACGCTATGGGTCATATTATCCAACAATCTCCCACTTGGCACGTAGCGAGTCACTCAAGTGTCCTACACCCGAACTATGTAAGGTTCGCTCAAATTGCTGAGAAAAAGGTTTTCGTCAGCGGATTTGTTCGATTATCGTTTGACGCGATTTATACGATCATCACATCGCCACGATGTATGATCCGAACGAATCAGATGATATAGAAGTATATATCTGGATCGTCGATGAGACCTTTAATTCCTTAGCTGTGCTGACGCCTAGCTCAGCTGCTAACAGAACTATATCTAATCTAATTAGATTTATTTTTGATCCAAATGGCTTCTATTGCTGCCTCAGCTGCAGCAATAATCCGCATTTGTTGTTTATTCGGCAACAGTTATCTTGCTTGGAAGATTTCCAGCTCACTGTCCCGTTATTCAAACTTTATAGTACCGCAGTATTTAATTGTTTGGAAACTTGCAGTGGTGATCCCAGTCACTTCAAGTTCTCCTTCTCCATAGTTTAAGACAGCATCTTTAGTTCTCTCGATACTAACAGATGTTCTGAATCTTTAATCCAGTGACTATCACTTGGATTACTTGATCGTGACTCCATATGCTCGAAGCGTATGAGACACCCTATCAAGTACATTTTAAATGTACAATTTCCCAGAGAGTGTTAACAACTCCAAATCTATCCCAGTAGATCTTTATTCCTTGAATAAAGGTTGTTACTCCCCAGAATTCTACGGAGAATTTCTATGAAAGAATATTTATGAAAGCCAAGCTTTCACCAATTGCTTTATGGGAATTTCACTGTTAGTGCAATCTCCCACTAACCTCCTTATATACACAAGAATTATTTCGTTTTGAGTCAAATCATAAACCATTATGATTATTTCAAAACGACAGTTCCAAGAACCTTATGCTTGCATTGATCCAAACATGGATCGAAATAACCCGCAAACCTTGTTTGTCGGTTATATAAAAATCGTCAGGATGTTGTAAACATCCTCCAAAAGGTTTCCTTTTCAGGAAAGCGATTTTGATTTGTAACTGACATATTTCATAAATGAAATATATAGTTATTTCAAGCATTTCAAAATGGATTTACCATGGCAACAGGTAAAAGGTTGAACCGTTATTAACACAATGTTGATAACGATACCTTTCCGTCAAAAGCCTAGCTTTGTACGTTGGTATGTTGCCATCCATGTATGTCTTCCTTGAAGACGTTAAATGTACCATAGGCACAATGCCTTGTGGTACAACAACTAGTATCCAAAAAATAGTGTTATACATGGAATCCATTTTGGATCATGGCACTTTGCCATAACAGGGAGTCGATACCTCGTATCACTTCCTCTAAACGTAGTCGGATGGTACACCACCATAAGATTGACATCTTTATGAGGTGAGATCAGAAACCCATACCCTAGGTTGTTTTCTGACTCTATCCGATCTACTAGGTTCTTGTGTATTTGAAGATTAATGGTATAGTTTCATCATAGATGAACTATTTGTGTTCCATTAAGGACTTCGTGCCTTGAACAGTATTACTCCGATTTTCATTGAGTATCACTATCCTCCCACTGACCACTGCATATCGGTATTCCTCTCAGGAAAAACGCATGGTGAGCAACAATACATTGTTCTCATGTGGGATTTATAAGTACTATACTTAAGGTTTCCCTTAGGATAACCTATATTGGCACTTATCCAATTTGGGTCTTAGTTTGGTATCATCCAAACGCTATGCCTGGCATACCCAAATTATCAGGAATGAGAAACCCCGTTTCTTCCCTGTTCATATCCTATATGATATCTGTCAAACAGATTTATATGGAACCTTATTCTAAATAAGTTTTGCACTGTTAATACATATCCGGTTGAAGGAGATAGTAGCTCTGAGCGACTTGTGATAAACCTTATCATGTCCTCATCTGAAAGAATACCGTATTCTTTCATGTATGTATCAAACTTACTGCTTAAGTATTTTCCATTACGGTTTTACCGTGGCGGCATAATACTATAGCCGATCTGTTTTCTACTTCGTGTCGAAACTCTAAAGTTTCCAATCTGTGTTCTTCAAAAGAAACACATAACCACAACGTGATGCTGCATCCGTTAAGGTCACGAAATATTCATGTTCATATTTAGCCTAGCTAGATATGGGCCCACTTAATTCATCATGAATAGGGCTAAACAGATCGGTGGCCCTTTTACTATTACCAAGTAAATAGTATTTTAGGTATCTTACCTAATAAACTAGATTCGTAGACCTTATTTGAATAGTCAAATCAGTCCTAGTACCCACTCTTCAAAGTGTGGATATACGAGTCTTCTTAATTGTGTCCTAGACAACAATGCCACAAATAAGTCTCTATTGATCAAATCAATTTGAGCTATTTATTTGTCATTTTATATGTTTGAGATTTTATTTATATTCAAAATATAAATTCTGTTATTACATCCAATGTATTTATCTCAGTATCAACTTTATATAATGAAACACTTTAGTGTTCTAGAATATAAAGGTTTTATCCGCAATGGATTAAACACTGATATAGAGATAATGTCTCTAGTCAACTAGTTACATTAAACATATCCTAATTTAAGTACATACCCAAAGGGTAGTTCCTAAACTTAGGTATCTACCGGTCGAAACAGCGACTTTCGTCCCGTTTCCAATTCGCAGAGAAATCTCGGCTTGAAGCCAGTATCCAGCTCACAGCGGATTCTGAACGTCAATACATATATGTATTATGTACCACACTAAGTATTTAAAATCCAATTTAATACTAGTAGTGAACATAACTTTGACAAATATTTTAAAGTTAGAGCCTCGCCCTTTCTTTAATTCCTTCGTGTCTTCCATATCCAAATGGTAGTCACTTTGGGATATGTCTATTATCCTTTCAATATTTCACAAACCACTTGGGTTTTAGAATATCGAAATGATGTGCACCTTGTGCTACATGCCCAATTGCAAATTTTGACTTTTCTCCACTAAAAAGTCAATTAATTCTCCAAGAATTATTAATTGCAATTTTTAAATACTTTTAAATCTAAAGATAGATTATAAGTATATTAATTAAGCACTAAAGTCATTATCACATAAATCTTCAAAGACTTTATGCTCTACTATTTGCTTAATAATGGGCTTAGTCATAATAAGTTATTTTATCAAAATAATTAACCTATTTTTAATTCCAATTGAAAATTAAATCATTTAAAACATTTAATCCAAGGATTATATATTTTAAATATTCAACCTTTCAATTCTTTCATGATTTTAATAGTCCAACTATTTAATCAAATTATTAAGGTACTATTTATTATAATGATTACAATAATCCAATTTTAATCAACTATAATTTTAATATTGATACTATAATCCAATTATAAAATCAACTATCATTTTAATTCAATTATATTGATTACTATAATCCAATTATAAAATCAACTATATATTGAATGAGTTTGTATATAGTCTAACTATATATAATTTTAAAACAACATAAAATATTAGTCCAACTAATACTTTTAATAAATATGACGAGTAAAATAAAATGAGCGTGTTTAGCGAGTATTCGAACGAATGTTGCAAATTCAATACTTGCCTCCCACTATTTTCGTCGAGTCTCTAACCCTCTGTGGAGTACTCGGGAAACCGTGTTTCCTAGTGGGCTAGGATCCTATTAAATAACACACAACCCTGACTTTCAACAAATGGTTCCAACCAAAATGCAATCAAACTGTTATAAGCATACTTAAACAATCAATTTATTCAAATCATGCTCAACAAACATTTACCCAAATTTTAAACCCTACAAATTTCATGCTTGCAACATTAGCTCATGATGCCATTGTTGGTTTATTCTAAGTCCCAAGATCAAATCTAGACATGAAATAAGCGTGAATACACCAATGAAGGTAGCGGAATACTTACATTGATCGGTTATGTCGATTAGAAGACGAATCATGCCAAAAACGCACTGCCTTGGTAAGCTTACTGCAACCAGTCCATGCTCACTGTCTTGGCAGTTTCGGGTCTCAAAACGAAGCTCCAAACTCCATCGGATGAGTCCCGCCTCATGGTCGAACCTCCCTACCACCTTCGCAAGACTCGTAGTGTGCTAGCACTTGCGGTTTTCACCATGAAAACCCAACCCTTGCTTCCCTTTTGTGTCACGTTTTTCTGGTTCAAAACCAGTCCCCATTTCAAGCTTTGGGCGTGAGAGAAGAGAGAAAATGAGAGAGAGAGAAGTTTGTGTGTTTTGGTTAAAATGATTTACCAAAATCAATTTATATTTATGCCATAATTTTCATTAAATTAATAATAAAATTATGACACATAGCATGCAATGGCTTAGAGTGTCAAACACTCAAACTCCATGCAATGACATTGAGTGCAATGTACACAATCTACATGCAAAGCATTAGAATGACATGTGTCATGTGGGCCCCACACGTTTCCAAATGAAAGTGGGCCCACGTGCACTCACGCGTTCGGGTTAGATATTTCCGAAATACCGAGCTTACGTCGCGACGTTAATTCAATCGAATTTAAATAAATAATTGCGCCTGGCGAAATTATTATTTACGTCGCTAACGAATTAATTCTAAATTAACTCGTTTGCCCGAATTAAATCTGATTTTAATTCCGCGTCGAAATCTAATTTCGTCTAATATATCGAATATATTAATACATCGATTAATTCCGAATTAATCGTTCTCTCTCTTTAGACGACATTTTATCCCGGATAAAATATCTCCGTTATTAATCCTAGATTAAATTTCTCTCTCTTCTATATAATCCAAGATTATTCAAGAGTGCGAGTTGTGCGTCATCGGTGGATTATCGGGAAGCGACCCATGAGATCCCCGGATAGTTGGCAGTAAATACGGTCGTCGGAGTATCCGAATCACGTACGTACCAAGTACTACGTTCGACCGATTTACGAGACAAGGTCGACTCCTAGCAAAGCACCAAGTCTTCCCAAGTTCTCCGGACATATTCATTAAAGAATATCTAGATCTGTATCAAGCGTAGTATAACTTGTATTGTGCATATCGGTCCAGTATCGGATAGTCACGTGCTAGGGCTGGGGCTGGTGGATAAGTGTCTGCCCCGTCCGAAACACATATCGGATGTCTGGTAACTAGTCTCTATAATCAGATATTCATGACCTGGTCATAATATCATGATTGGATGCGCATCACTGAAGAGCACTAATACCGTATTCCTGCGGACATCATCTCCATTATGACTGGAGTGATACTTCCGTCTCGACATCACATCCAATACACTACGATTCCTGATAAACCTAGAAGAGGTGAACACAGAACCAGTTAAGATCCCCAACCACCAAAACCAAAGTTTTACCGATTGTCGTAAGTATTAGCGATGTAAGTCTCAGTTAAGACTATACACACATACCTTGATTTCGGCCTCCCATAGACACCTAGTCATAATACCAATGGGATTCCGAAGGGTCCAGAGCGAAGCTGTTTCCCGTACCATCGTGAAACACGACCTCCTATCGCACTTGCACAAGTATCCAATACTTATATATATGAGAACTATGCCGTTGTGCCCCTCACAACGCGCACAAGTGCAATACTAGCCTATTCCGCATTATCGATGTCCAGTCTCGATAATACTACGGCTAGGGATATTTAATGATTAATCCTTCGTGGACTGATACTGTCTCATATCATCTCAATCCAGGAACTAATCATAGGACCTCTCTTCATTTATATATCTATGGTGATCTAATCACAAATGATGAGAGTGCAATTTCCTTATTACATAGTTAATTTGCTACAACAACACAATGATCTGTGCAAATAGTGACGCTATGGGTCATATTATCCAACACATGGAACCGAGGGAAGGAGCAATGTCAAGCCATTACTTTGAAAAGCGGTACTAAAATCAACAAAGATGTTGGAATCTAGATGTACCAAGAAGAAGTTCCAAAAGAAGCTGAGAAACAGATAGAGGAAAAAGAAACAAAGGAAAAAGAAGCAAAGGAAAAAGAACCAGAAAGAATCATTCCACCTCCACCTTTTCCTCAACGTCTTCAGAAAAACATACTGGACAAGCAGTTTGCTTGTTTTCTTGGAGATTTTCAAAAAGCTGCACATTAACATAGCATTTGCAGTAGCTTTTGATGGGAAGAATGCAGCGCCCTCATTCAGAGGAAACTTCCCCCAAAATTGAAAGAACCTGGCAGTTTCACAGTTCCATGCACCATTGGAGAACATTACATCGGTAAGGCTTTATGTGATTTAGGTGCCAGTGTTAATTTAATGCCTTTTCTATTTACAGGAAACTGTAAATTGGAGAAGCAATGCCTACCTACTCAGTATCTTTGCAACTTGCTGATCGAACCCCACAGTTCCGAGAGGAGTCGTGAAAATGTGCTGGTCAAAGTTGACAAACTCATCCTTCCAGCAGATTTCATCATCCTTGACTGGAAGAAGTCAAAGAAATACCTATCATTCTTGGAAGACCATTCTTGGCTACAGGTAAAACTGTGATAGATGTACAAAAGGAGAACTGACCATGAAAGTGCAGGACCAAGAAGTGACCTTTAATTGTTTTAAAGCCATGAAATTCCCGAGCGATGAAAATGAAGAAAAGAATGCTTCAGAGTTGATGTTGTTGATAAATTGTTCAAAATACTGAGCCAAATCCCACGGATACACTTGAAGCTTGCATCACCAACATGACTGACAGCGAACTAGATGCTGAAATCTTGGAATGTATCAACTACCTTGACAAACCATTCCGATTCAAAGCAACACAACACCAGTTGAAAGCTTGGAACTGCCAAAGAAAGATCGAATCAAGCTTTCGATTGAAAAACAACCGCAGCTGGAACTAAAGTTACTTCTGAGCCATCTCAGGTAATGCATTTC